>DWLH01002583.1:0-10623 GCA_018249795.1 Heliconius telesiphe telesiphe | reverse complement strand
ACGCACAAACGAGAGTGGAGTCCGCATGAGCGTCCTCTACACCGCGCGCACAATCGGTTACGCACTTAGGCAGAGCCACTTGAACGAAGACGGAACGTCCGAGCGGTTCGGCGGTCAGAGCGAGAGTGTTTTGTATGTAGTTAGTGACTACTTAAATAGTTACTAATATACATTGTAACATATTTATAAATAGATGGCAACAACAAGTATGTATTAAATATTTAATTTATGCCTGCAATGACTGACATAGTTAAGAGCAAGGCTTTTAAAAGTTGTAGTTCAATTCGGCACGAATTTTCAAAATAAATCAAATCTAATTGAATTAATGCAGAACTAACTCCACAAGGCTACGTCGTAGTTGTGGACGTTATTATATCTGAAAATCAGATTGCAAACACTTCCCTCGCTAATCTGATGCGATCCCCAATTATAATAATCATCAGCTTTCATCAACTTTGAGTAGTAAAAATTTATAATAATCTCTCACAAAGATGCTAGCAACAAACAACTAAATAAATAAGTTGTAACAAGCATATAAGAATTTCTACGTAGTCCGATGAGAACGTATGGCTTAGTTGGTCAGAGCGCTTGGATGGTTTCTAAAAAGGCGCGAGTTCCAATCTTGCTACGTAAAATTTTGAAATGTTTTCTAAAAAACGTATTTTTCTTTGCTAAGTGGTATTAGTGGTGTATTTTGACAAAAGGAAATGCAGAAATGCAGACCATTCAAGATATGATTAACGTCCACTTCACATTTTAAAAAGAAAAAACAACAGTTTTAATAATCAATTAATTACAAAAAAAGGCACTGACAACAAAAGTCTGTGGCACATAACAACTTAATTTAAAAAAAAACCACAAATATATGGTTTTCAGATTTTTTTTCCTGACTAGTACTATCTGTAGTAGCTGCCAATTTTTTTAAATCTAGGTCAACCGGAAGTACCCAATTAATTTTTTGATTCCCTTTATAGTGTCGAGGTACGTGTTTTTTTGCGATATAAACGGCTATATCTTATTTTTAAGTAAATGGATTTTTTAAGGAAATCATAGGATCGTAGATCAGAGTATATGGTTTGAACTCAATATCTCCAAGAATTCCCGAGATAGCGACTCTTAACAGATGGACAATAAACTGATCTTATAATTCCTTCCTTTTTTCCATAAAATGTACGGAATCATAAAAACAAAAAAAATGGATTTAGCATACTTGTAGCGCTTTAGTCTATTTCATGGATGTCATTTCGAAATTTGATATTATTATCATCTTTGTCTGCTTTCTTTGGCGTCACTCAACACGCAGTGTCTTGTCAACAAGCAGAGAGTTTTGAAAGTAATTTATTTCTGACTACATTGCTATATCCTGAATGAAGCGTAAAGCTGTTACAAATATACGAGTTAAAATTTTTCATTAACGAATCTGGTCTAATGAAATCAAAGAACCTTTCTGGATGAACTATAATGATTTCATTTTTCACATTCAAAAGTTAATAGTTTAAATAAATTTGATATAACACGAACACGAAAGCTCTACGTCCTAAATATTGGCTGACGAGCAAAATACTTTTTAATGGAGATGAATGATATGCATAAAAGAGTAGTCATTGTACATTGGAGTATCAAGGTTATAAAAATCATTAAACCATTTACATACTTCAGTATTCATACATAACATATACTATATTTTGTTCATTAAAAATATATTTTAAGAATTTGATAAAAAAATTCCAGTTTAGTATTTTTAATAATTTGGCCAGATCACATTTTGGATCTAATAAATAATAAACTAAACGTAGTGGACTTTTGATGAAGGAGGAAATTTATTAGACTTTTTCTACCTACTCATGTAACAACAGTGTAACATAGGTTCAAATATACATACATAAGAATTTTTTAACATTTTTAAAGTGTTTTTCCACACTTAGGAAAGAAAAATACTTATTTAGAAAACGTATAAAAATTTGAACGTAGCGGGATTCGAACCCGCGCCTCCTGGAAACCGATTTTTATATTCTTGAATAGTATTCTCTCTTGCCAAACGATGATTCTAAGTAATTATCTTTGGGTAGCGGAAATTTGTAAAAATCTCCCTACAGCGGTACTAACAACATAAATAAGTGTTAACAAGCGTATAAAAATTTCGACGTAGCTTGATGAGAACGTATGGCTTAGTGGTCAGAGCGCCTGGTGGGTTTCCAGGAGGCGCGGGTTCGAGTCCCGCTACGTTCAAATGTTTATACGTTTTCTTAATAAGTATAAATAAGAAGTTGATGCCGTGGACGAGGCTAAAGTGGCATACATTTTTTAATTAGAACTTCATGAGGTCTAGAGATTATCGTGATGCAGTTTCAAAAGTATGTGACTGTAAATGCGAAGGTTGTGGGCAGATTCCCACTCGGGGGAATGAATGATTATTTATTAATATTTTTATATCCTCGCTCTAGTAACAAGGTAAAGCGTGGCGTTAAGTTTCGCCACTCAACAGACACTTCAAAAATTCGGCGGAAAGTGGGAAAAGGAGTCTCTTAGCACCGGGATCCCTCTGCCTGCTATGCTGTTTGCTGTTTTCTTTGACTACCACCGCTAGGGCTAAAGCGTGTTCTATATGCAGGATAAAGCACGCAACATTATTATCTTTTAATACATACGTATCTACTTTCATTCAGAACAAACGCCAAAAAACTACTAAATGTCAAAATTACCTTCCGTATAAAGAAATTACGTCATTATTTAAATCTGAACAATCATATCAGTTGCCTTGCGTTACACGGAAACTTGCATAATATTTCTTTCAAAAAACTTTCACCTTTTTATATTAGTCGGGAATCGAAGCTAGGTCCCATTAACTTTAAACACGCAATAATATAAACACGTGACTAGACTTAATAGGCTGTTAATTCCCCATAATAGCATGACAAGTGTCTGAACCGTTTACGCTTAACTCGATGACATGTAAAACATTTTATTGAGAACCTTATTACTATAGAGATTAAGTCCAAAATAGCGCCTATTTTTAAGAGCTTTTAAGCTTTAAAAGCTGTTTATTTAATTAGACAGAAACACATACGTAGTTGGATCTATATATCTATATCTATACTTCCATATCTATATCTATACTATTATATTAAGAGGAAAGATTTCTGTGTGTGTGTGTGTATGTTTTACCATTAGACTGCTACATTATTATTGAGTAATATAGGCTATCTTTATTTATAGAAAAGTTTAGGGACCCCTAACTAACATTTCCATAATGTAACAAAAGGTGCAAAGAAATTAGAATAAAATGTCTATCATTGCATGCGCTGCAGAAACTGTTGAAGATAGAACAAAAACAGTCGTATTAAATTAAAGAACATATCCATATCTCTATATCCATATCCATAAAAATCTCTCGATACTATATGTTATGATACGATACTAAATTATTATAGTTTTGACAAAATAACTACTTTTATACAGCATAATATTAGACAGAAATGCCGACTATAATCAAAGCATGTTATCCATACCTATATATGAATCGTTATTCAAATAAATAATTTAATATTCGAGACTGTATCAATACCTCCAGTTTACTCTTTTAAATTACTAAAATCGGATATTCCATTCAAAAGATTTTACGAATTTAAAAATTCCAATCTGATCAAATAAATATTTTTCGACTATGATCTCCAGAAAATCTATGTATTTTGTAGTAACCTACAAATACCACTGTTAACGTAGTGTACATGGAAGCTTTAAAAGCACACAGTTCCTTGTACCTTCATGCTTCGCTATGACAATAAACAAGTCACAGAGGCAGACGCTTAAAGACATTGGTGACCTGAAAACCGGCTGTTTTTCTCAAGGCCAACTATATGTTGCTTTCTCGAGTTTCAGCAACGCTTTCGGTCTATATATACATATATTGGCCCCAAAAGAAAAAACCTCAAATGTCATTTATAAAGAAATTTTGTAAACGTTACTATACTCATTGGGCTCCTATTTTAAGAAATATTCTCCAGCTTGATTCAAAAGTGAATATCCTTTTTATAAAGTCGCAGGCACCCGCTAGTTTATCATAAAATAATATGAAATAATATTTTATTCCATTATTGTATTTTATTTATGTCCTGGCTATAGCGTTAATGTTCCCTCTGAGCAAATATGCAAGACCACACAAAATATACGTTTTTTTACTTTACGTTGCTCGTACATATATATTTACGGACGGCCTCGGAAATACTTTATCTATACGTTTATACTAATATTATAGAGAGGAAAGATTTGTATTTTTGTATGTATGTTTGTATTGTTTTCACATAAAAACTACCCGACCGATTTCAAAAATTCTTTCATTATTAGAAAGCTGCATCTTTACTGGCCAATATAGACTATATTACGTTTTCAAAAAATATAGGGACCCCTAATAAAAATGCAACAATGTAACCCAAGGTGTGAAGAAATTGATCTTAAAAATTCTATCATCGCGTGCGCTGCGAAGACTATTGATGATAAAACAAAACAATGTTCTACAGTATTATAGAACGCATCAATATCTATAAAAAAAGTCCGCGATATCACATGTCCAACTACTGTAGTTATGCCAATATAAGACGACGACGACGACGCGGATTTCTAAACAAGGCAGAATTTTAGAGACATTGAGACCTATTTACCAAATTGAAGAAATAAAAAATACTTATAACGTTTCTATATACTCAAGACAGGTAGGTGCAGCTAAAAAAAATAGAATGAAATTCTATCAACATTTACTTCCATAGCCTGAGAAGCTGAGCTTGTGCCTGGTAGAAATTTGTAATATCTAAACGTACACTCTACGACGCTTCTGGAAACATGATGATGTACCTCTTCAGAAGATTGGATAATTCTTAAAATGGTATTATTATATCTGGACAATTTAACTTAATAGGTTTCGGAAGTCTAATAGCCTACATTTTATATAATATTCGTTTTATATTTTATCTGTTGAAATATAATCTCTATATATAATAAGACAGTAAAAATATTTTGTCTGTACATTTAGTAATTTTGACTGAAATGGATAGAGGGACACTTAAAAAGACCGATTTACTTAAAAGTTTCACCAATTGCTGTGTTTTAACTCAACTTAAAGTTTGGTTCATCAAAATCGGTTGATTAAAAAAAAGTTATCGTCATTTGAATGAACTCAAAGCATTAGTTTGGCAATGTTTGTTATATAGCAATCGCGCTGGTAAGATTCCTGGCTAAAGAATGACATTCGAAACGTCTTGGTTATATGACTGTTGATAAAAATATATATTTTTGAAGCACTAGTATACAATATTTTATACAACAAAGTAAACAAAATTGAACTGTTAGTGGAGATTACCTTCATAAATCATAACAGTTAAGTTTAAGTCGTAATTAATTCAACAGATAGATAAAGACCGATTTGATCTTCAAAGAAATATTAAGTAAATACATAGATTCTTCGGTACGTTCGTTCGTTTGAAATAAATCTATATAAAAATGCCTAAAAACAGTCTTTCTACGTGCATTCTGTAATAACTACATATTTACCAATTGTACATTTAGCTAATAAATAATATATGTAATTAATTTAAAAACTGTACAGGAATTAATATGCAATCATTACAGTTATTTTATAAAGTATATTATGAATCTTTCAAATTATTAATTTAACATTTAAGGCTGTTTCTGAAAGAGTAAATTAAACTATTCACTGACATCAGAACATTTAACAGAGTTTTAGAATTTTGATGAGACGTACATTACATAGGTATTATAAAAAGAACATAATGTTACAAAAATATATACGTGTAATAAATAATTAGCTTTATGTATATTTTATAAATATCAAATATCAACAATGCTCGTATTTTTAATTCAAAACAATCAAAAATTCTTATAGAAATTACGATAATGTAGTAAAAAAATTATATATATATATATAATAAATATTCAATATATATATATTGAAGACAAGGCAAACGAGCGTTCGGGTCACCTGATGGTAAGTGATTACCGCCGCCCACGACCCCGTGCAACACCAGAGGAGCTGCAGGTACGCACCTGCCTACCTCTAAGGTGGGTTGGGCGCCGGAGAATTAGAATATTACAGATTATAGTAATAAAAAATCATATTAGAAGTCATTATAATTGTCAGTCATTTCTGTTTATTAAATAAATAACCATATAGTTAAAGCGGGCTAAGCCGCACGCGAGCCGCTAGTTTGAAATAACTCAATAAGTAATATAATACTTTCCTCTCACAACCTTTTGGCCGCGTTGTTTCCGGTTTTTTCCAAGAAATACCTTCATGATAAAAAAGTAATCTACAATTTAAAAACCATTCGCATTTTATTATTTTACTTAGGATTTAAATTTTGCGCTGAATAGTGCATTTATCGAGGAAGGCTATATTGGCAATGTTACATCAGGTTAATCGTTTCGTTGTAATCCACTGTCTGTAAAGTATCATACACTTAACATACAGGTTATAACGAAATTTTTAGCTATATTTCCTACAGACGATGTGGGTGAAGCCCCAAGAAAATGCCGGTAATCGACCACTGGTTTTATACTAATATATTTCACGTAAGTATGTATTGCAACTAAAAATAAATATAATATGAAATGAGAGAGTCAAATTGAGAATGTATTCCACCGGGTATAAAATTTGTATCTTTCGATTACTATTTTAATAACTCGCTTTACAGCACCCATTATGGGAGGAACATTGTAAGGTAACGTTATTTTTATATTTACAAGCGAATATTTTGAATTGCTGATCTGAAAAGCTATATTTTGATTAATTAAAATATATATATATATATTTTAATTTCTAAATATATTTTTATTACGTAATATAATTTATTTGTGTATTTCGGGAATAACATTTATATATTCGTGAATGTGGTCATCTAAATAATTTCGTTAAAAGTAACGTTATTTTTAGATACGTTATTACGATATTTGTGATTAAGATATTTTTCTATTCATTGCTTTCGATACACAAAGTACAAAAGATTTCTTCTTTGAAGACACTCCGTTCTCACTTAGACGAAACTGGGAAACGAATCCACAACCTGTCGAGTTTATGCCCCTGCGCCACGAATGGCCTCAAACGTATAAGTCTCATTTTCAAAACAAACTGTATATTGGTTCCAGAATTATGTTCCACATTATAAGCACTAAACTTACAACTTAAAATGATACAGTTGTGCAATCGAAGATGAAAAAGTTAGAAAACTGCAAGAGTTTTCAGGAAGGAATCAGCGTAGAACCAATAACGATATTACAAGTTATGGGAATACTCACAATTGCTTAGTACAGTACTTACAACTTTAAGCGCAACGTTTGGGAAAATGAAAAATGTTATATTTTAATTTCCTAGCCATTCCGCCATTGAAAACGCAATTCATAAATATTTTGATGGAAAATGGGGGACATAAATGTCTTAATGAGAATAGAGTGTCTAATATAAAGAGTTAATACTTGGTTCTTAGATTCTGTTTGCCTGCCCTGCTATGTGCGGAAAAGAAGACAACAATAATATTTCGATTCGAGCCAAATAAACTCTTAAGCTTCATAATATTAGTGTTCATATATATACTAAATACCAAATAAACTCTTAACCTTTATAATATTAGTATATATATTGTTCTTGTGACAACACTACGATAGAAACGTCTTTAGAACTTCTCCCGTAAAAGTAATTAAAAAAAAAAAATCCCGCTGAGTTTCTTGCGCCAGTTCTTCTCAGTGTGAGGCATTAACTTTAGTAAGCTCTGTATTTCGCATACCTGTAGCTGTATACTGAAAGGAAACTCAATGTCAAGACATTCCATTTTCTGGCCAATTTACGAGACATTATTTGTCTCAAAAACTAGGCTGTTGATTCAACTACGCTTTATGTCTTAACGGTCTGGTAGACCGACGTAATGAAAATATGTTGTTAATTCTTCCGAGTGGATATCGAACTCACAACCGTCGCGTTTTTATTCAAATAGTGTCAAATTCTAAAAAAGCGAACTTTTTATTAAAAGTTGCACTAAAAAGTTTCTATACAATGCTGTATAACACATTTTAATCACATTCATATTATGTACGCAGAGACCTGTTCTAGTTCATAGCTGACAGTTTGATGAGCTTTAGAATTATTCCGTGTCCTAATTAGTGTTATAATTACTACAAAACTCAAATGCAAAGGATTTTTTTTTATATATGTTTGTCTATGTTTATATTCTGTTATTAGGAATCATCACTATGTGGAAATCGAAGCGTGACGATTGTGGGTTCGATTTCAGCTAGGCGGAATTATATTAATATCCTCACTCTGGTAAAAAGGAAATAAATAAAAATAGTTTTATATATTTTCGGAAAACCATTTTGAACTGCTTTCGATATGCCCTATGGTCATGAGTAAATATAACGTGTATGAAAATTGTCAAAATCAAAGGTCTTATTAGTAAAATCATTACGAACTGAAACATGCGATTGAAATATGTAGATTAGAGTTTCTAAAAACTGTGTTTCGAAATATCGGGTTTACAAAAATGTACAAAGCTAAATATATGTATGTGACTTAAATATATATTTCCATTTATTCGCTCTGGTGTCGATGTAAAGCGCGGCGTTGAGTTTTTGGCGGCCACTCAACACGCAATGCCTCCGGGATCCTGCAGAAAGTGGGGAACGGAGTGTCTTAACACTAGGTTCCCTTTGCCTACTCTGCTGTGTAGGATACAGCGTGAAGCTGATTCTATGTATGTGATTAATCTGGTTTAGGAGTTTCATTTAAAAATGTAGCTATATCTTATAAAAACTATGGTAGCTTAATATGTATAAAATTTGAACTAAGCCAAATTTTTAGAGATTCATTTTTATATTCAAATAGACATAAGTGGTAATCAGCATGGGGGTCCCACAAGGGTCTATTCTGGGTCCTTTTCTCTTTTTAATATATATATATATATATATATATATATATATATATAAAAGATTTACCGTATCTAGTTGAAAAGAACCATGAGATAGTATTGTTTGCTGATGACACTTCATTGATTTTCAAAATAAAAAGACGGCAAATCGTATATGACGATGTAAACAATTCTCTCTCGAAAGTAGTACTTTGGTTCAGTGTTAATAACTTACTATTCAATAGTAAAAAAACTAAATGTACTATTTTTAGAACACCTAACACGAAAGTTGTTAAAGCCGATGTACTCTTGAATGATAAACCCGTAGATCCTGTTGATTCTACGGTATTTCTCGGTATCACCATAGACTCCAAATTACAGTGGGGACCTCATATTGATGGATTGGCGAATAGAATTAGCTCTGCAGCTATCGCAGTCAAAAAAATTAGATTATTAACTGACGTAGAAACGGCTCGACTTGTTTACTTCAGTTACTTCCATAGTATTATGTCCTATGGGATTTTACTTTGGGGTAATCTATAACTTAGGTCCTAAAGACTCCTTAAGGCAAAAGTTTAAAGAAATTATTATAATATACTGCCAGTTGCATCTCAATATATTTTTGAAAATGTTATGTATGTTAAGAAAAACATTAATAATTTTACCAAAATTGGTGATTTTTATAATATTAACACTAGAAATAGGCATAATCTTGTTGCACCTGTAACTCGATTACATCGAATCTGTAATTCTTTTATGGGACAATGTGTACGCTTTTACAATAGGATCCCAGAAAACGTCAGAGAATTTTCTATATCACGATTTAAAAAAATTGTGAAAAGACGTGTGTGTGTTAAAGGTTATTACCAAATTAATGATTTTGTAAATGATAACACGCCCTGGGAATGAAATGCTCGCTCCAGTCTGTTTCATAGGTATCATTGTCACAGATAATTAAATATATATTTGTATGAAATTGATTTAAAAAAAATAAGTCCCGCTGACTTTCTTGCGCCGGTTTTTTTCAGGTCTGAGGCATTAACTTTAGTGAACTGGTAGTAAATTATTTGACGTTCAAAAAATGAAGCATGTAACTTCTTATTTTGAATAAAATTATTTGAATTTGAATTTGAATTTTGAATTTGGACACACTTAATCGGTTCTTTTCCGATTTCCAGAGTAGGTAGAGAAAAATCCTGTATTGAATCGTTCCGTCTCCTAACCACTGCATAACTTTGGGGGCATAGCGTATTGAGCGGTGACTTCGCTTTCTTCGCCACTCTTTTTCTTATAGCACGAAATTACTTCAGAGCATGAAAATGAGAATAATTTATTCCCTCGAGTGGGAATCAAACTCAAAACCGTCGCGCTTACAGTCAGATACTGTACCGCTGCGCTACGATAACCTCGAAAATATGAAACTACGTTTACGTAAAAATTAAATAATTTAAAATAGCTGATTCCATTGAATTTTACTTTTATTTCAAAAAACCTCGTAACTCTTATTATAATCGACGATATCATTTTCCCGCACTTTCCCGTGAAACGCTATATATTGAGATACTGGTAATAGGATATACTGTACTATAAGTTTTAATTTATAGTTGTTTACTTTATCAATTTTCATACAACTGTTATATCTTGTACTTGAGAAAAGATAAATTACTTATATATACTCTGATCAACTTAGGATGGTGTAACTTAACGCAGCACAAAT
>DWLH01002582.1:0-10624 GCA_018249795.1 Heliconius telesiphe telesiphe | reverse complement strand
AAATCGACGGTCCCCAGGTAGAGTATCGAAAGTGAAATATTGCTAATTTTTTTTTTGCTGTTTTTAACTACTAATAACATTTTTAACGTTCAATTACATACAATACAATGTTTAATGTTAAAAAAAAACATTAAAATTACCGTTCTACTAAAAAGAGTAAGAACTACTAAGTTCAAAAGAGCAATAAAAATATTTGCCACTTTTTACTTTCGATACTTTAACTAAGCAACATCGAAGTATAATTCAAATACAAATTTATTATAAATATTATTAATTTATAAAAGCACAACTTTTGAGGTTCTTGGTGTTAACTTTAATATATATATATATATATATATATATATATATTGTATACACAAAAACATTTATCACTTTAAGTTAATCTTGTTTAGAAAACGCTAATCTATACTAACATAATAAAGCGGAAGAGTTTGTTTGTTTGTTTCAACGCTGAAGATCTCTGGATCTACTGATCGCTGAAGATCTCTCTACGTTTTTCAGAAGTGCTATAGGCTATGTAATATTATGGTGTAAGTATTAGTTAGCCTTAAATAACGAAATAACAATAATAATGAACGCCATCGAATTGTTTTAAGCGCATGCGCTTCAAATATAATAAAATATATGTCAGTACATTGTATGGAAGAAGTGTTCTATTTTATAAGTTCTAAAAGAAAGTCCGCGATACGGTATCTCTATCTCTTGTAAATAAGTCACAATAAGATATTTTGTGACAAAAAAATAATTGAAAATTGTAAGGTGATATTTCAACGTTTTTTATATGATAAAGATATTAAAACTTAAAGATATTGAAACTTTCTCAAAATTATTGAATGTATAAATTATAATAATTATTTAATTTATATTGATCTTATGGAAAATGCAGTATAATAAAACAATTATAAGCGGTATGCGAGCGAAGCCGCGAATGGGCCGCTAGTACTCGTATAAGGGTCTGCTTGTTTATGTCAAATCTGATTGAAGACAATTTATTTCTTGTCCTGTTCCTCTTAACGAATACCACGAGGGCTAAGGCTAGTTTTCCATTAAACGTATCTTATAGCACATCTTACGGTAGCCTTAGTATTAGCACTGCCCAGCACTTTTTGGCTAATTACACAATAGGTCATTATAATATATGAATATAATAATTTACTCAAAATTGGGTCAATATATTAACGCGATAATTGCGAGTTCAAATTACGCGGAGGGAAACTCATATTATCGAAAAGTATGTAAATATAAAAGTGTTATACAATATTTCATCGTAAACTTATTTTAACTCGACATTGTCTGCTGCCTTTGTCCATAAAGTTCCACTATTAAAATGTATTGGCAATTTTATTCTAATGATACTTCTTTCAGACTATGGAGAGTATGGGAAGAGATATAATATAGTTATCAATTTCAAGTCGCAGTACATATTATTACTATATTATTATATTTTTTTAAATAATGTAGTTTTTGAAAAACTGCCAAAAAAATATCGTTTACATAAACTCTCTGGATCAGTTCTAGTTAAACTCTTAAGAATATTAAGAGCGGAGAGAGAAACATAAAGATATAAAAAAATACTCAACGTATAACATTAATAGTTGAGAAGCCTTTTATTATTCACTATACTATGTATAAACCACTACTTACAAGTACAACTGAATAATATTTTATTTGATAGAAAAAGCCAGTTACTCGAGCCATTTTGGGAAAACTTAGAAATGTCTGCTGCTTTTTAAGTTATAATAAAAAAAAATTCTTTAACATATTTTATATCACTTTCTAGTTTGGGTATCATTTCAAAACGAATAATAATAAAAGTCTGAGAAAACTAAAATACTGTGTAATAATTGAGTCATGGGTTCAATTATAGAGTGCTGAAATACGAAGGAGTGAGTCTCTTACTTTAACACTTTAATCTCTATATAGCAGGGTAACCAGAAAAGACATAGTGTCAATATTTAAAAAAACAAAACTATCCACATTTTTATTAAGACATTAGATTGAGTTAGTTGGCGTAACTCAACCTCGCGCTTGAGGTCATGTCAGTGTTGTAAAATGAAAACAGTTCATTCTCCCTTGTACAAATCAAACTCATAACCACTACGTTCATAGTTAGACATCGTCACATTGAGCCAAGATAGCCGTGTCTACCACGATTATTAAAATATTATATTTTTATTTGGATAAGGGCAAATAAAAAAAGATTTTACAGTAAGATATATGAAACCGTAATATTCATGTTTTACATTATTAATTTAATTTTATAAAATTTATAATGTACATCAGCTTCTTACTGCATTCCGCACACACCAGGGTAGGCAGAGGGAACCTAATGTCAAACCACTCCGTTTCTCACCTTCCGCCGGATTCTAGAGGCATTGCGTGGCAGAACCCAACGCCGTGCTTTGCCTCGATACAATTAGACTCGATATAATAGTGAAGAAATGGGAATATAAATTTAAATATTTAAATATTTTATCTCCTCGAGTGGGGATCGAACTTCCTTCCATGATCGACCAGTCGATTTTACAGTCACAAGGGCCCTGTTAATTAAATTAATGTCAAATTTCAATTTTAATGCTACCAATTTAATTATTATTTATATAACAACCCGATGTGTATTTGAATCTCAAATACGATCACTTCTTGTGCGACAAACTTAAAAAGGTTGATTTCAATAAATAATTCAAGAGGTGTCAAGGAAAGCCAAAGTTTCTATTTGAAGGCGTTTTTATGATAATGAAATGCAATTAATGACTATCTAGGGACTGGAATAATGGCGCTCAACAAAAGTGTAGATTAGCTAAGATTAAGATTAAAAAGAAGATTTCTCCCCTTTATTTTCCTGCTAATAATCGTTAACTGGTCAGAGACAAATCTTCAATTAAGTCGTGGTCTAATTAAAAATGACCCACGTCAAATTTTAATTCAGGGACAAGTTTTTTCGTACAATTTTTTTAATATTAAACTTTATATTTTTTTTCTATGGGCAAAAAGAAGTTCATGTCATGTATATTTGCCACTTTTCACAGATTTATTTATATTTACTTATTTAGAAAACGTATAAAAAATTGAACGTAGCGGGACTCGAACCCCGCACCCCCTGAACATCGACAAGGCGGGAGACGTTCAAATTTTTATACGTTTTCTAAATAAGTATTTTTCTTACCTAAGTGTGGAATAACACTTTAAAAATGTTTAAAATTATTTATTTTTGTATAATATTTACTATTAACTAAATATACAAAAATATTTATTTAATAATAACCACATTAGTGTAAGACTTTGTTGCGGCTAATAACGCCCACCATACAAACTTTGTTTACTAACAATAGCACAATATTGATTAATGAAATATAAAAAAGGAACAAAAAAAGTTTAGAATAACAGTATAAAATGATGAAATGTTGGAATTGTTTGTATGAGTGTGTATGCGCGCACGCTTGTTTGTGTGTGTACCGCGTGTGTATTTATTGGACTCTCTCCTAGTATTAAAGTCTCATGTTATTGTTAAAAGGTGTTCTGTTATAATTAAATTTTACACTTTTGTAAGGTAAGTAAGTAAAATGTATACGAAATTTTTTGTGAGCTTTATTCTACATCGTACTCCCGGTAGAGATATCTGCCATGAAACACTTTATGCTATATGTTTTTGCCTATATGGTGGTTATAAGTTCGTTTAGAGAAATGCTTACTTGATCTAGTTACACAAAGCGCTATAAATGCGACTGGTTGTGAGTTCAATTCCTACTCGAGGAAATGAAATATATAATATTTTCGCTCTGGTGTCGAGGCGTGGCGTTGAGTACCACTACGCAACACGCAATGCTCTCAGAATTCGGCGAAAAAAAAAAGAGAGCGGAGTGTCCTAACAATAAGCTGCCTCTACGTGCCCTGCATAACCACATAACGATGCCTTCTTTATATTTAATATACATAATGAAATATGTTTTCAAAACAGTGTACCTATTCTTACATCCATAAGTATATAATGAAAGGAGCACGATTCCCTCGTGACGACTACATATTTTGATGCTATGCGAGCTCAACTTTCAAATTGAATTTCATTCAAGACATGTTAGTGGAAAATCGGATTTCTATACAATGTACATCTCAGACTCGACTGAGTGAAACTTCAAGGAAGTGACAATATTTCAGCATTACAGTAATTTTATTCTCATGTTTATTCTTTTAACGATATATTGAGTGACTCTTTATGTAGGTTACAGGTACAATCATTGTTAACTTTTTCTTTCTTAACTAAGCTCTCTTTGAATTTGTCGTAAGAAATCAATTTTCTTTGGATCATTTGTTTGTTTTTGTCTTCCTTTCCTTCCGTATGTAACAGTGCACGTAGTGTAACAGTATGTACCTTGGGTATAAGTTAAAAATAAATAAATTAATTCAATAAAATATGCATGGTAATACACATAAATAAACATAGTTCATTATGAATAATACAATCTATATATTTTTAATATCATATTAATTGAGACGAGTTCATGTATTGTCGTCCCGAGTGTCGCAACCGTTGTTTCGTCGATATAGGTGGTGCTGATGCTTGGAAGGCAGCGGTCCAGTCGAACTCTTAAGTACTACGGTACAAATAAATATGATGCACTTAAAGACTCGTACCAAATGTATAATAAATATATTATAATAATTCGAAGCCTATAATGGCACGATCTTTTAGGATCGAATTTCTTATAAAGGCAATATATGTGTAGGAGCGGTTAGGTTCAAAGTGATCTTTGAGCATTATTATAATATTAAATGTTGCTTGGCGTCGCAGAAGCTGACGTGATGGGCTTATGCGAAATGTTATAGCGACATTAACTATGTCGTGGCTGATGCCGTCTCGCAGTACACTCGTGGTACGTAAGCTATGCTTGTATGGCGTTGGACATTGACATATTGTATACCATTTCTACGACTTGGTAAACGACTAGTAGGTGTGTGATGCTATTTTATGTCCCAGCTCCGATGTATGTAGTAGTGTCCGGCCGTCTCATACGGGTGTGTGGTGCTATTTTATGTCCTGGAACTCTGTTGTATGTAGTAGTGTCCGCCTACGGTTCGAGACACGACTGTGGGGTGTGTTCCGTACGTTTATTTAACATATCGGCCGCCCTGCGGTAGTGCGTTCGTTCCAACGACTTATATTGATCTCACAAATCAATAAAAAAATTTTTTTTTATGGATTAGGCAAGGCAAACGAGCGTTCGGGTCACCTGATGGTAAGTGATCACCGCCGCCCACGACCCCGTGCAACACCAGAGGAGCCACAGGTGCGTTGCCGGCCTTTAAGGTTGGGCGCCGGAGCCCGGCATTACCTGATGCGAAACGCAGTGGCATAAAGCCACTTTTTTTTTCTTTATTTTTTTTCGAATGGACTTAATGCTGTTGACCTGGAAAGGTCTTGAAAGGACAACATCACGAATCACCATTCTAATACGAGAACACCATTCTAAAACGATGCGAGAAACTAAAAAAAATCATATTTATTTATACAGTATGCGTTTTTCGTCTTAAAATGAAGAAAACGAAGCGATATGGTCACAAAATAACTCTTTGGTGGATCCAAAGAGATCCATCATCATTCACTTCTTAATAAACTTCCTATATACATTAAAGTAATGACAAAACCTAAACCTCGGGGACACAAGCCGTCCACGTGTCCCCGAGGTGACCTCACGTTGTTTAGGCGACCTTAGTAAAATATCATCCACATTTTGTTTTTGTAGGACAAGAGAGGTTTATCATTCATTCTTTTATCCCTTACTACTGCCATCATGCCTATTTTACTAACTTCTACCCATTCATTTGAAAATTGGAGCTTAGACAGCCGTGGCACAGGGGCACAAGCGTGTGAATAAACAAGACGGTTGTGGGTTCGATTTAATCTTGAGTAATGAAATATTTAATATTTTTATTTCCTCGCTCGAGGTTATTGATTCAATAGTCGAAACTGAAAGTGAAATTAGCAAGACTATCTAAAATTTAGGCACAGAGATACTACTATAACTAATATCCCAAACATCTATGAAAATATTATTTAATAAATAATGCCTTGGCTCGTGATGTGTCTAGTGTTGAGAACTGTTTATAAAACATAAAACTTAAGAAAATATTAAGTTTCAATTTCATTACTTGAAAAACGGTGTCACGCTCGCTTTTGATGTTATGGCCAATGATGATAAACGATGGATTTACAAACAAATAATATGATTGACACTCGCTCATAAAATAAAATAGGGGATCATTTGAAACTAAGTTCTTACAAGTGCTCCATTTAATAATTATTCTATTGAGATGTATCCTAAACAATAAAATTTAGAGAATACTGAACTAAGTAATTTTATAATAAATTCGGAAAAATGTGACATAATTTAATATGTAATCCATATTGATCCATCCATGATAATTTTTATTTTTATTTAGTCTTTATTTATTAAGTCTTAAGTGCCGGTGGAAATAAAAAACAAAGTGTATTCGCACTTTACCTAGCTTTACGCTTTATCCCTAGAGAGAATCCCTAGTCAAAGAGAATGTAGCGCCAAACGCTACGGTCTCTAGGTACATGACTCTTTCGCCTCATCCACTGTCATCACCCTCTTCATACATGCCCTGCGGGGGGGGTCCTTATGCTTTTTACGTGACCTTCCTCCAGTATCTTTGATATTGTGTTTCTAAAGGTCAACCGAGGTCTCCCCCTAACTCTCTTACCACTCACTTTTCCGTCATAAATCTTTTTTGCTATTCTTGCATCACGCACGTTCTTCTTCATTCTCACCGTGACATCCTCGCTAGTACCTGCCATTCTGTGTATCTCATTGCGGATTCGATTAAGCCACTGAGCCATACATTCTCAGTGAGAACAAGAATATCCTTTTTCTAAAACGTAAGTAAAATATTTTTTGCTGACTTATTGCTAATTTCTATAATATTACTTACTTACTCTTAAAAATAAGAAATAAAATAACTCATCAATATTCTTTAAATAAATATAAAATATACGACATACATATACTATATGTAAATACGAGATAACAATTCTTTAAATCTTATTTTAATTTTTCCAACATTTCAACTTTCCTACAAAGGAAGATAGCCGATCAAAGTGAAGCGAGTTTTATAGACGTATGTTTCTTATGACATCTCTATATTTCATCTTCCAATTCATTACTCTCCACTGAACCGACAAACGTTATATGACACGGAATCTATAAAACTTACTGTAGCAAATGACCCGATATAGCGAAGGATATCTAATTATTTTTATGAAAATGTGTTTATTTATAAAAAGAGTAAAAGGATAAATATAATTAAATAATATATAATTGTATTTGCCGAACTTTGGAAGCATTGTGTGATAAGTGACGGGACTCAACGCCGCGACTTGCCTCATTACCACAGCGAGAAATTCAAAATATTAAATATTTGATTTCCTCGAGGTGGAATTGAACCCACAACGCATACTTGTGCCCTTGTGCTACCTTCTGTTAAGATACTCCGTTCTTCCTGCCTAATTTCTGTATTGAGTAAAATTACCAATTTTCTGTTTTTATTAGATAACTTTTTAAGTATAGTCACTGTCATTGTCACATTTTAACCTAACATTAAAATTATACTTAAAAATGGTTAGCAAGACTTACAAGTACTTGAAGTTTCAGATTTTAGAAGCCGAAATAAATTTCCCAGGGGATTTTTTTCGGTACCACAAAGCAACTTAAACGGCAAAGCTTGCTTCGTGAACTGAAATTTTGTAAAATAAATGCGTTAACCTACTAGTGACGAACAATATTGCATATTTCTTTGAAAAAACGTGTGTGTGAGTGATTTTTAGCATTTGTTTGTTTCTATGATATTGTTTTTTATATATGTATTTGTAGGATAAAATAAAAAATATATTTTTCAGAAACATTTCTTTTATTTATTTTTGTTTTTATATATCATAGATGTGTTAACTTTTAAAAAAATAATTTTAATAAATATAGATATGTATATGCAATTTATAGATTTAACCTGAGGTAAAAAGTTATTGCATTTCCAAGTAGAATTAGGAACCGTATATCAATTTGCTATACTAATATAGTAAAAGCCACAAAAACAATTAACTGTTTACCTCCTGCTTTATATTAAGGCTAAGGAATATAAATTTCCATGGTCTTTGTGGTCAAAATACTTATTACTGCGTCAGTACAATGGAGGAGAGCTTACGGAACAAAGGCTCCAGTACAATAGATCGGTGGCATCATTTATTAGTGATTACACGTTTCATGGGCCTTTGCTTGAAAATTTTCACTTTAGTAGTATTGTTTTTATTTTAGTTTTTAAGCTTCACGCTGTATCGCGGATGTAGCAGAGTAGACGGAGGGAGCCTAGTGTAAATATACTAGCGAAGAAATGAAGATATTATAATTATTATTAAATACTTTATTTCTACGAGTGGGAATCGAACCCTCAATCTGTCGTGTTTACAAACACACGCTAGTGCCGCTGCGCCACAACTGACCTCAAAATTCTATTTCATTTAGCAATAGAACATCGTTAGGAATTTATAATAGATTAGATGTTGCCATAATATTATAAACATTATCAAATAACTGATCATATTACTAAGTTTATGTATGATCTTGATATAAACAATATCTATTTTTAAGCTAAATTAAGTAATAATTGACGTATTCTCGTTTTAGATGATTGAATAATTAAAAAACCCCGTTGAGTGTGAAATCAAAATCATATTCGACGCTATGAGTATCTTGAAATGACCGTATTACGCCGCCGGCGTGTTGATATATCGCTATACTTTATATAGAACGTGACGGGAGAAAGGTTCTAACGTGCCAAAATAACATCCGGTATCCAGATAACTGACATTTTTTTCTAGTATAATAAATCAAACTATTAATATTATTATTAAAATTACACGCTATATCCCGCACACATAGCAGGGGCGGCTCCCGGGAAAGTGGGAACGTGGGAACTTAGTACTAAGACGCTCCATTCTCATTGAGACACTTCCACTCCCCACTTTCCGCCGAATTCTAGACGCATTGCTTTTTAAGTGGCGGAAATAATCGCCGCGATTTATTTGCCGCGCCGCGAGCAAATTAAATTATTAAATATTCTATTTCTTCGAGAGGGAATTGAACCTATAAATTGCCACGTGTACAATCGCGCCCTTGTTAAAAATATTAATACGTTAATGGCAATAAAATTTTATGAAAACGTAAGAATCAAAAAAAGCTGTCACAATAGGTATATACACACAAGTACCTGGTATATACCACGAATACGAGGAGCTCTAGATATACATACTCCTGTCATATACATAAAGGTATAAAAATATTTCATTATAAGTTTCAGTTAGATTAGTCTCGTTCTTGGGGAGTCGACTCAACGTGAGTTCCCGAGCGCGCCATAAATATAATTTTATGATGCTTATAAACGTACCAGTATATATGAAGTATGTACATTATTTGTAGTCCATGTACTCACTCGTGTGAAGTTTTTATAGAGAAATAAAGTATATATAACGAATTCGATTGATTTGACGCTATTGTATGTACGTATGTGCTCTATATTAGGGAAAAGTTTGTAAATTTTGAGATTTGATCTTGTTTTTTAAACTTCACGCTGTATCCCGCACATAGCACGGAAGGCAGAGGGAACCTGAGAACTTAGTGTCAAGACACTGACGACACGTTATCCATTAAAACACTTGACTAATGCCGATTTTTTTAAGTATTGCATGTTGAGTTACGGAACTTACCTCCGCGGTTTGCCTCGTTACCAGAGCGAGAAAATAAAAATATTATGTTTCATTCCCATTGTGCATAATTAATTAACAAATTTATTTTAAATTTGTAAAAACACTTTACACTGTATAAATATTACTGTATACCTAAGCTAAGTTATTGAACCATAAAAATAAAACTGTTCTTCATAGATTACTACGACAGTTTCTGAATTAATAAAACAATACCACAGGAAAAAATGTCGCAGTTAATTATTACAACATTAATACATAATATTTTTACGTAATTAATATTCTAAGAATGTTATGTATTATAATGCGCAGTGGCGCAGGGGCACTACCGCGTGACTGTAAACGTGACTTGGTGTAAGTTCGATTCCCACTCGAGGAAAATGAAATATTTAATATTTTTATTTCTTCGCTCCGATGTTAAGGCAAATCGCGTCGTTGAGTTCTGCCATTTAACACACCATGCCTCCAGAATTCGGCGGAAAATGGGCAACGGGAACGGGGAACTCAACACTAGGTTCTCTCCGCCTACCCTGCTGTGGGCGGGATACAGCTTACATATATCAATGTAACCACAAGAATTGCTAAAATAATAAATAAATACCACAGAAAAAAATGCCGCATTAAATTAATACAATATTAATACATAACATTTCACGCAATTGATCTTCCAAGATCTCGATGTATCGTACATCCGAAGCAGCAGTGTAAATAACGAATAAGGCAGCTATCATCGTAAGTGGACGGAGAGCAATCGTGAACTCGGAGCTAGGGTTGATATCCGAGGCGTTTCAATTTCGTGTTATTGAGCTCCTCTACGGCTTCTTTATATTTTCCTTTGTTTTGTCTCGTAAA
>DWLH01002581.1:0-10624 GCA_018249795.1 Heliconius telesiphe telesiphe | reverse complement strand
ATATATAGAAGCTATTAACCTAAAACATACGTATGCATGCATAAATGCTACTGACAAATAATATTCTCCGAGACACATAATACCTATAGTATTAGCTGGCTTGTATCCAACCGTAACTCGTCAACGCTTTACGCCCAAAGGGTTTTGTATGGACCTTTGTCTATTCATTGGTCTTGTGTTATTCTCTAACTGAACTTAGCTTCAGAAACTGCTAACTTTAATGCACTATTGCAGTAAATCTTCAATAAACTGAGAGCTAACATTCGGATCTTCTATTTTGTGCGAATTAGTCGGTTAATTGAGAAAAGCTTATTGATACCTTACTACTTGTTACTCACACGATGTTTACTTTACCCATATGACTACTTTACCTTAAATATTCTCTGAGCTCTTTTTAATATTCTCACACGTAGAAACATTAAATTTCACATGGGTTATAGTTACTATTAAAATATTAACAACCTATTTAATCCAGTAAAAAGCTCGTAATAGCCACTACAGTATTTAAAACCATTCGAATATTGTATTACACAATACAGTGCCTACTTTCTTGTAAATTTATCTTATACTGTAGAGATTATCCTACAAATGCAAGATTATCAGACACATCTATTCTATAAAATAATTAATATCATACGAGCTTCAGAATAAAATATAAAGCAGCTTTCATGAAATTGGAACAAAAAAACACTGAAAAAAGCTGATTCCATTCTGACTTGGGGACAAATGAGAGGAAGGAAATAAGAAATATTAAACGTGACCGGAATGTGAAGACGCTTTCTATACATGATACCGAATTGTGCCATCTCACGTTTGGTTTATGTAAACCGTTGTACTTTTATGGAAATACGTATATTATAACGCATAACGAGATATCGTTACACGAAAGCCGTATTATAAATGTATTCTGTTGTGTTTTCATAATAGTCAATATATATTGAGTAGATCTATATTGAGTAGAATAGTTGTCAAATTTCAGAAACAAGAAAACTAAAATCTTATTTTATAAATAAATGTATGTAATAGATGAGTAATTATTAATAATATATTATATTCAGTATACTACATACTTCTCATTTGATTATATAGAATACTTGATAAAAACTGTAATATTTTAAAATTAATTGTAACTTAAGATTGGACTATTCAATATAAACTTTTGTAAGTTTTAAGCATATTTTGTTAATTAAATAACGATAAAATAGTCTAACAAGTAGGCACTCTGAACGAGTAACGCGCGCAATGAAGTAATGAGCTAAACTTAAACGAGCTGTAAAATTTATATTACACGTAGCTTAAAAACTGGTCTCTGGAGGGATATTCAGATGCTGAATTCGTTTTATATTTTATGCAAATATTAAAAATGATGAAATAATAAAATGACGCTATTGTGGTTATGTATTTTTTAAATTTAATATTAAGCACGGCATGCATTTAAACATGATAAGATTTCAGTAAATTCAATAACAGCATTGGACTGTTGTAAGTAAAAGAGATTGTGTTCCCGCTGACCCGAGCTGTGGAAAAACAAAAGAAACAAGAGTATCTAGACGGATCTTATATAATTTAGAGCAGTAGGAAGCTGATTAACGTCAGTCGGGTGTGGAGAAACTAGAAAGGAGGGGTAGCAAACAGCAGGATTTATCGGTAATTGCCCTTAACCAGACATTAAACGCAATGTATTACACTAACGTTTCGTTACATTGTAGTGAATGTACGAAAACGGTACTTGAACAACGGTATTAAGATATATATTTTAGATAGATTTAGAAATTCGAAGCTCATAATTTTATTAGTAATGTAAACTACAACATTTTAAGGTACGGTCTGATTATAAACGCAATGATTGTGGGTTCGATCCAATTGTTGACCCAAGCACAAACTAATTGCGCTAAATATGTGTTGCCATCAGATCTTGTAACTTTATCGAGAACGTTGCTTTGCTTTTTCTTGACTGACATATCTATAAAGAGACGTAAAGCAAAGTAAGTAATTCAAATATTGGAAAAAAATCTTATAAATTTTCTCTTTTCAGATTTTTTCCTTTATTTGTACTGCAAGTTCTCACTTCTTGTTAAATTTCATAACTGTAGGTCCACGGAAAGTACTACAGAACCTTAAAAAGTCCAATATCACAACTAATATTACTAGACTTATTACAAAATTTAAGAGTAAATATCTTAAGGCGACGAGGCCAATGTTGTAACGCCGCGTCGTACATGACTGCAGCAAATTTATTATAAGAAAGCGTGACGTATTAACTCAGGTGAAGGTCTAAGTCTAATTTGTCTCATATAATTTACTTAAAATACTGCAAAACATATTATATACACATAATATATAATATATTCCTGTCGAAGTAGTTTTCAAAATTCCAGCAAAAGTAAAACACTCGTTAGAGAAGGCTCACTTTGTTTTAGACAGCGCATGTTGCTCGGAAACGAAAACTTTGTGAAAATATTGTGTTGGATATTAAACTCATGCTCGTGACACTACACTGGTACCCATTCATTCATTCCTTTGCAGTTTGCATACAACACGAGAATTTCGTGTTGTATTATCTTTATTATTCATGGCCAACATAATGAAAGTCTAATTTTTCATAATACAAGTAAGTACGGAACGTATGTATGTGCTGAGTACTAAATATTAAACTTGCATGTTTATAATGTAAGATCGTTGTTTCGTATGTTATGTTGAAGTAATGAAGCCGGTCGTGGCAGGGGCACAAGACTGGTTGTGGGTTCCATTTGCACTCGAGGTAATGAAATATATTTTTTTTTATTTCTTCGCTCTGGTGTCGAAACTGAAAAAAAAGGTAATCTATAAAGTTTTATATTTGTAATTATTGCTAAAAGAAAAGAGCTACTGTACTAGAACTTGTCTTATTTAGCTAAGTATTTGGAATTACGACTGTGATTCTTCCCAATCTCCCTCGTCAAAGATTAGAGAACACGTTTCGTAGTGCTCCAGAACAATTTTCCGTTTACGTAGCGGTAATTGTCTTAGAACAGGTACGAATAGTGGCTATCTACCGGTCGGACGGACGAGCGCACTGCGGTAGCCAACGCCGCATCTTCCACCAAAACCTTCGATACGGCACGTGCACTGAATCCTAATATCTGTACTGATTTTATTTCTGCTTGCCTTTTTCTTGATTCAACTATATAAGTAGTAATGGCCGTTCAACGTTAAAAGCGCAAGATAAAACTATAAACTATAATATAAGACAAACTAAACGAACAAAAAGTTGTTTAGGTAGTTGTGAAGTTATCTATAATTCTCTAATTTCGATTAATTATGGATATTCCTTGCGAACCACTAACTAAAGTACTGTATTAATAATTCAAAGGTCCGAATCCAAATTCAGCAAAAACTTGATAAAGTTTTTCTTGTTAAAGCACCTCACCTCAACCTGATTTTATCTTAGTAAATTGTCGCTTTTCGACTCTTTCTGATGTCTCAGACCGTATACATTTACGTGTGTACCTATGTGTACGAACTTTTACGTAAAAATACGAATATTTATATATATTACATTTATGGGCTTTTACTATTTATGATGACATAACAATAAATAGCATTAGCAAAAGTTATTACGTAAACAAAATATTTACACTACCAATTGACTAAATAAGTGACTAAATAAATTGTATTAACTTATTTTTTGCAGTAACCATACTGAAAATAAAAATTATAATTTATTTATATTTATATTATACGTTACGTACTTGCTGTTAGTTTATTACTTTAAAACTAAAGTATTTTGTAAGTAGTTGGAAAATGTTGAAAATTTTTTCGGGAGCACACAGAATAATATTAAAAGTAATTAAATTCACGAAGCACTGTAGTTAAGCGAAACACTAACAAGATTTTAAAGTCACGTGCTAAGTTAAGATGCTGCGGAGTCCAAATGAAATCGCCACTTCCTATTCTAGATTCTATTTACATTCTCTGTTCGTCACATTTTCATAAGTTTAATTGTTTTATTTAATAATCTCTCCTTATTCCTGCCTGAGACAATATTGATAGAATATTTAACGTAACCCTTCTACTGGTTCACAAAATTGCGTAGAAGAGGTCTTATTTTTACTTTGTTACTTCCAGAAACAGAGACTTTACACTTAACATCTGAAACAGAACAAATGAGTTATTTAATCGTTTTTTCGCAAAGATTGTTTCATTTAAAGTTTTCCACTTCAAAGTTTGCCACTTCGGTGGAGCCAAGCCGCGTTAAACAAAGCTTTTTCATACTTACATTTTTATATCAGGAATGGAATGTCACGCTCGGTTTCATCGGCGCTCGTCCGCCCGACCGCGAAAAGAACGCACAGACCGGTAATAGGTGGCGCCGTGCTCGATATTCGAGTCACGTTTAGAATTCCTTATATTTCATCTTTTTCTACGGCCCCGAAAAATGTCATCGAATACGCATTTTCGTGTAATCCTCATAAGTCTCATAGCTTCGGCGCCGTTCGGGATGTACGCCGCCGCCGACACGCGATACCTTCCCCTTCCTCCTGCTCCATGGTATGTACCATGTCGTGATCGCCATTTAAAGTGGCGAAGTTTTCTCCAATATCATAGTTAACAATAACGCTTTGTCACTCACACGTGACACCGTCGTACCAATAAAACCTTCAAACAAATGGTGTAAGTTTCAGGAATTTTCAACTTCCTGTGGCAGAAATGCTTCTAAAATTGTAAAATGACACACAACATTTCGACCACATTGGACTTAAGTAAAATAGAATGGACTATTTAATCCACAAGCTAAGAAATAAAACTTTTAATTGTTTCGAAGTCCATACGGTTAGCTAGTATGGACGGGCACGTAAGGCTTTAGGACCGAATCCGACTCCTTATCGGAATAAGTCAGTACATGCACCTTGCACCGAGCGTCGAAAGTTTCCGACAACAGACCAACTAGTTTAGGAGCTTGGAAACTCCATCAGATACGTGAGCGAGCGATTACCTGCAGCTCCTCGTCGGGGCGAGTTGACATGTATCAGAGTGCCTTGCTGCTGTTTTGGAATTAGGTGTTTTACGAGTGTTGCGCTAACTTGTGTAATGTTCTTCACTTTTCAGGGGAACTACATACAACACTAAATGCTTGTTATCGCAACAATAGTTAGATCTTAGCTAACACTGTGATTTTCTGTGAACTTTTCTTGAACACGTTATTTTTAAATAATATATGTTTTTACATTTATTAATATTTAAACGATAGATTCGTTTTTACATTAACTTCATGCTGTATTCTGCACATAGCAAGGTAGGTAGAGGGAATCTATTATTAAGACACTCCATTCTTATTAGGACACTTCTGTTTCCCACTTAACGCCGAATTCACATTGCGTCATAAGTGGCGGAACTCAACGCTTTGCCTTTTTACCAGAGCGAGGAAATTGTAATATTAAATATTCCATTCCTCCGAGTGGGCATCCCACTCACAACCTCTCCTATGCCACGACGGCCTCATTACATTATTACAACCAAATATGAACATATATAATATTTATAATTAATTTTTACACTAAATCGAAAGATTCTTAATCTACGTAACGTAAACCTGCCCGAGAAAGCCACGGGTTCTGCCTAGGCGTGCCTACGAGGCTGACGATATTTCAACACGTAGTGTGTCGTGTAGGCACTAACTAGCGAACACAGCTGGAGTTGCGGTGCACTGACAATGTTTGGACGCCGCATCCTTGGGCCGCCGTGCGCCGCATCCGCAATGAGCCTGGACCACCCCAGCCCCAGCCCACTCGACTCCCCCCAACCGAGACCATCTAACACCCTAATTTATAGCAACAGCTAATTACCTACAAGAATCTGACTTACACTGACTGCGGACACCATCACGACCGTCTCACAATATATTGCACATATTAAACTATTGCCTTATAAGAAAATAAAAACATAGACATCGTACGAATGCGATTTACATTTCTGTCAGGTCTATTATTCAAATCATTTCAGTTCATCTCGTATTGTGATTTTTAATTTGAACTTTTAATTGAACGTCAAGATCGGAGTGGTTTCCATAATTTTTAAACAAAGTTCCAATAGGGTGAAGTATAATTTAAGGTGTACCCACTCTTCGGCCACGCTCTTGTACACTGTTAAAATTTAATTAAGCTACTTTGTTCTCGAACCGAAAAGTAAGTAATTAATATGCGCAATGTGTATCGAGCTGAATAGTAGGAAAAGTTGGGTTATTTACGAGGCGTCAGTCCAGACTTTATATTCATAAAGCGCATTTAATTATTATGTTAACGAAACCTTCTTTTGAATAAAATATTAGACACGGACTGTCAAAGAGAATCCAGTGTTCATTATTTCCAAGCGAAAATAAGTGGGGGCGTAAATTAGAAAAGTTATATAGTTAGTGATTACGTAGGCGTGGCGAAAAAAACATGAGAAATGCATTCATTTATTCAGGGTAAAGTAGTAAAATACAAACGAATGTTTTGTTTTTATTACTACACAGAGATCCCAGGGAGGTGTTTTCGCTACTAAATTATGCAGAAATCAATTCCTTTACCCGGACGGAGCCCCGCGCCGTTGCCGTGCGATAAATAAATAATATAACTGTAATTGTAACCAAGTCTGGACCTGCAAAAATACCCACTTCACTTACGTTTTTATTTCTTACCATTCCAAGTAACAATTTTATTCTCTATTTTAACCATCTTCAGAGGTTCGAGTGCTCGCAGGGAAGGCAAGACACGTGTTGATTATCAATTATCATTTTATATCTTTAAAAGTAAAAAATATGTACATTAATACTTCTACAGTTTAAACACTCGAAGAACAAATTATATATCTAGAATGCATATAGCTGGTTTCATACTAACATCTTGATTTTGTAATAAAATATTTCATATATCGCTACGACAACAAAAGTTTTCCAACATCAACAATTCAAATAACATAAACAAATATATAGTTGCTAATAGAAGTTCGCCGTAAACGATAGCTAGTCTACTTCCACATTTTGTGTCGCAGTTTTGTTTTTATCGTACGCGTATGAGATCACTTTATGATCGGCCACAGCCATAACTAAGACCATAAAGAGCGATAAAGTATTTATTTCAATTCCATTTGCGAGTGATGACGCGTATAAAGTTTGTGTGGTGCGTGGAGGGTTGGAGCGTGACGTCAGCATTGGTGCTATATCGAAATCCAATCAGCGTTCTGTGATTGACAGTCGGTGCAGTCGGCGCTGGCGTCCGAGCATATATCCGCTGTATTCACTTGACGGTGTATGACGTGAAATGGACGAACCTAGTTGAGGTCTTGGCTTAACAAAAGCCTTTAAACGATACTACATGTACAATGTACATACAATATATCTACGTATAGTAATAGTAACTAACTAACTACCACTCGCTACGAACACGCCTACATACTACATACGGGCTTGTTTTATTTTGTTAAACGTCGATTCGTTCTGTCACAAGATAACTTTTGTGAATTTATGCTGAATCCCAAACAAAATGTTTAATTAAAATTTTCACAAATTACCAGTATGGTAATCAAGTATATTAGAAATACATATCTACATACGTTTATCTTTACGCTGTATCCCGTATTTAGTAGGACTCCCTCTGCCCATAGGGGAATGGGCAGAGGGAGTTTAGCGCTAACTCTTCTTTTCTCACTTTCCACCTAATTCTGAACAGACACTCGTCTTAATTCATATTATGATTTTAAAAGAAAAACTTGACAGTTTAGTCTTTTTTTTCTTTATCTTTAAAACAAATAGCATTATGAAAATAGTTTGTTGTTAGTAGTATCCATTAATGTAACTTGTTTCATGTATTATAAAGCTATACCAATAAATAAATAAGTCTTCAAGATACATCTTAAACATGCGATCATTTCGTAGTCATTCAAATTGTTGAGTGAAATAAAAATTGTCGTATTACAAAAGTAACAATCATAAGTAAAAGGCAAAATAAAACTTCTCAACATTACCCAGCCCATTCGCCTGCATAGTATGATTTGTTATGCTTAATATAACTCAGAACGCTTATTGCTTTGCCTTTGTTCCTTAACTCTTTATCCAAAGTTTCTTTTCATATCTATTACTTAAGCACTATATTATCATAACTTTTCTTTTTTCTGGAGATAAATGTTTTATAGGTACCGGCACTCGTCTTGCTCGTACAAGTTTAAGTAGCATTAAATTCTACGGTATCATCACTATTATAACTCTTCTAAGTCAATTTAAAATTTATTACAGGAAAACAAGTATAATGGACATCATAAAATTGCGAACGACCCTCAGCGACGGAACGCACGAATTGAAATAAAATTTATCGATACGTAAAGTGCCCCGCGCGGGGCTGCTGCTGCTAACCTCGTATGCAGAACTCGATTCGGCTTGTAACTAGATATTGAATGTGTAATTCGTCATAACTAACTATCAATTAAATTAGTGGGTAAATTTAGGCCGAATAAGCGAAATTGCACTCTTTATAAAAGGTATAAAGAGTATTTCATTATATTATACGATGTCAAGAACCTAGTATACGCGTTGGTATGCTCGAAAAAAATATTTGGTCGGTTAATATATCAAGATCCAGAAGTCACATCGTAAAAAAAATTAAATCAACAAAAAATACGTACAAGTGAATAATTTTTTTTGCATAGTTGCTGGTGCTGAATGTTGGTGTAAAATGCAGTTTATAATAAATAAAAAAATATATACAGTTAAATTACGTCAATTAAAGTTAATTTATACAATTTTAACGAAAATTGATAATTAAGTCTAATAAATTATTCATCGTTCATCATTTTTTAAAAGATGAGAATAATAGTTTTAGTGTAATAAAAATATTATTTTAAATGTTGGCAACATAAAAAATATGAATAAAGTGGTTATATTATTAGGGTTAGCTTAGTGATGGTGATACATACAAAAAACATAAAGAAGAAATTGCGTTGGAAAGGATTTGGGAAATATATCATAATTGAAGTTGATATCGTGATTTTTCACATAAGGTGGGCCAAAAATTAAAAGAATGGAATCTCCTCATATGGTATCTAAGTACATTACATATATTTATAACTCGTATAGTAGAAGCGGGCGAGGCAGCGGGCAGGTCTCTAGTATGTGTACTCTATAATTTATTGCCTTTTTGCTATCAATAATATTAGTATTTACAGACGCTCTACAAACAGAGCAATATACACACCTCACTTGTTATAGAAACAATATATATCACGTCGTCACGATATTGATGTTCAGGTTGATGTGATTATTAAAGTAAATAAATTACGCATTCCGTCTCCATAATTAACATAGATGTCGTTCTGCAATCTATACTAATACTGTGCAGAATTAATTAGTTTATAATACGGCTTACAATTGCGTTACGCGATATTAAAGCGAGTTCTTGTTTATATAATATACGTACGTTTTAATTAATTAAATATGCGATCAAGTACCAGCCGATATTGATAATAAGATAACAAGCTGGAAGTATTAAAAAAAATGTTGATAATAATAATAAATGTATATAGTTGGTGGTTTCCAATAAGAGCGATTAGTCGGTGAAGTTTGAGCGGAACTAGAAATTCTTGGGCAGTTGTAACAAGTTGGGGGCAGCCCTGTCCGCGACGGCAATATCGGCAAGTTGGCCGGCCACAGCTGGCGAGCCGCCGCCGATGTCTCAATAATCCTCAAGGTACCCTCCTAATCGACTCTTCCTTAGTTTGGCACAAGTGTGGCTAACTGATTAATTCTGCGTCTTCGTACGTGCCGACTTCTGGAGCCCATTACTGTTGCTCCATACTCCCGCTCCTTCCCGTTATTGAACGATATTTAGACTGTTCCAAGTAGAGCCGTACGAAAACTTCTTTTATTTATCTGTTGTCGAAGGCCAGCCATTACGTTCGATGGCGTCTAGTTTGAGATTGTAATTGCCGCTATTTTGTTAGATTGGATCCGTATTCGTTCACTGGAATGGCTCGTTTCTGGGCCGAATCCAAGAACATTTGCACGTCTCTATCAACTTTATATTTTTATTATCTGTATAAATGTTGTAAATATATTAATTAACTAGCGAACTCCCGTCACGCGTCGCGCACGCAAACTCTGGACATAATGAGTTATTATAGCGTTACTGAAGATAGCGAGCGCCGCTCTGATAAATAATTTTAAATAAACTATTCCGTTTTAACATTTAACGGTAATCTCGGATTACCATACAACATGTACCATATTATGGAGGGAATTTAAATGAACGTCGCATAAAAATTTATTTATAGGCAAAACGTTACATATTTGTATTCGAATTGAAATTGGTGTAATAATTTCGATGTTACAATAAAAGTAAACGATACAGTATTTTCTTTTATTACTTCAGTTATTCTATACGCTCAAGGAAAATGATTCTTGTTTATACACAAAACACAATCAATTTTCATGTCCATTGTTATGCGATAGGTAATCGCGTTTTCGTAAAGTGGATTACTTGAGATCGGTGCGCTAATGCCGCTGTACCATGTAAATAAGATTTGAGTCTTTGACTACTTCAGATTATACGAAATAGGATTATATAAAGCGACTAACGCCTTATAATATATTGATAACAAAGAAAACTATTAAAGT
>DWLH01002580.1:0-10625 GCA_018249795.1 Heliconius telesiphe telesiphe | reverse complement strand
GAAGAACACCGTCGCGTCGGATTATTCGCCGACGAGCAATCATTACCCAAGGACGGATCCTGTGGGTAATAATTACTCGTCGCCCAGGGTGCACCGGTACGCTATACTGCTCGTCCTCCCCGAATGATAAGCATTCGAAAAGGGGCCAACAGCAAGCGCACGCACGTGGATGTTATCCGACTTAGCACCCCAGATAGACATGACCTAAGCCAATCTTCCAAGCATTGTGAATCCTGTCTCTCGGAAGGCTCTCCTCGACTATGCCGTAAAGGCTTTTAGTATCGCATGTCGCCGGAACAGCACCATAAACACAGGAGATTCGCATAGTCTATCATCACCAATAGCACAAACAAGCACAAACACACACATAGGTCAACAAATATCAAACATAAACCCACAACATACAAATATGGACACTGCACTCCAGCTGCTACAACACGCCCAAAGGAGCAAGCCAGGATTAAGATCAATAGGTGTGGCTCTGTACATGGATGAAAACACTGAAAGGTTGGGCATAAGCTTCTGCAATCCTACAATATCACAAATACATTGCGATTTCACCTGGTCTGGCTAGTCTGTTGAATGGTAGCACTAAGAAAATTGCGGCAAGACGAAAAATCTACGAAGGTATTACCCACGAGGATGGTTGATGACATTGCCTGTCGAATAGTGAAATTGAAAAATAAATAGATAATACCGCTCGACTGGGGTGAAAGAACGCCATTCGCGCTGGCGTGTGAGCTGCTCCATAAACTGAACAAGAGCCACGAATAATAAACGTAGATGACATGGTGGTTGAGTATAACAGAAGAGAAGTGGCAGACCGACTGTGTTGCATAATGGCCACCAAGCAACATGAGGTCATAGTGTACGAGGACAGCGGTGAAGACCTCTGTTACCTTAAGCCTGCACACTCCAGCATCAAAGTAGATTATCCATAAATACCCCTTTTGACCACCGAAAGTGGCTCAGAACTTCTTCAACGATTGACCGCAGAAGACACAGCCAAAAGTCCAGAGACAAAACGCTATGTTGCGAAGGCCATATGCAGTGGCTTTAGTTCAATTTAGGAAACGTATTTAGCAAAAGAGAACTTCGTGCGGATGACAGACAGGCGGTGGCACTGAAGGAGTTCACAAGGAATTCGGCAGAAGTTCCAGCGATAACATCCCAGCCAAAACCAAACCTACAAAGGCGGCAATGGATATTGTACAACCACCAGACTTCTTACCAATTCGAGAGCACGAGGATCATTTTAAGAACTTGCTGAGCTGAGCTGAGCTGGAATTCCTTGCAGTTCCGAAAGCTACCAAACAAGTCAAGCTCAGAACTTGCAAGGAAATTATACTTGCTTTCCAAGGTGGATATTCAATTTTGGGAGTAAAACTTAAAGAGGCAGAAGGCGCGGTATATAATAATGATAGCGGCCGGACCATCGTGGGATACATGAAAGGCACTTATATGGCAGCATATAATGCAAATCTGGCTTTGTCGAGTTGGATGAAGAGGAGACCACGAGAACAGGATACCTCAAATTAAACACGCCTGCCAAAGATCCCATGGTGGATACTGCAAAATGTACCCGGATTATGCTGTAGGAAAGAATGCTGGAAATGGCTCTACACCTAAATAACACTCTGGAATCTACAACGTTATTTTCGTAAAAGGTGCCCAAGATGATGTGGGTCAACGGTGTTCCCGGGTGTGGTAAGACAACGTGGCTAGTGTAATTAATATATATGATAAGGAAATTAGATATAATAATAAATTTAAAAAGGGTACAGACCAAGTGTCTGTAGTGTTAAGAAATAATAATAAAAAAAAATAAAAAATATAAAAAAAAATGTATTCCAAGAGCGTCTAAAAATAAAAGAGCAAATTTTATATTGTTTCGTGGTAGGCATACAAACCTGCTATAAATTCATATAATTATCATAAATATCATAAATTTTTCAATATTTCAAACATTCAAGTATGCTCTGCTGGAAGTTTTGTATTTGACTTTTTATAATAGAACAACTCATATTATGTTAGAAATCGTAGAGTTTCCGAGTCTGAGCTCAATCAAAAAAAGATATCTACTACTTTTTCATAGGAAGACTTAAATTAGACATTTTTCAATATTTCAAACATTCAAACTCTGCTGGACTTTTTTTCAGAGTTCTGGCCATTTTTGTAGCTAAATGTCATAGAACTATTGATATTCTATTGTAAAGTGAAGAGTTCTCGCACTTTTCATCTATGCTCTGCTGGTAGTTTCTTCAGAGTTCTGGTTTTGTAATTGACTTTTTATAATATAACTATTGATATTATGTTAGAAATCGAAGAGTTTCCGAGTCTGAGCCCAATCGAAAAAAAAATATCTAGTACTTTTTCATATGAAGACTGTAAATAGACATTTTTCAATATTTTATACATTGAACTATACTCTGCTGGCAGTTTTTCCAGAGTTCTGGTCTTTTTTCAAGCTTAATATTATGGAACGACTTATATTCTTGTAAATTTAGGAGTTCTCATGTCTGAGTATAATTTTATTTATTTTTAAAATTACTTTACCTTTTGAACTATTTACGAAACGAACGTTCTTTTTTCTGTTTAAAATTTTTTTCTTCATGAAATCAACAGAACTATTGATAAAAATGATCATTAACTATTTTTCTCATCCCTATGTGTGCAGAACTAGCACCGATTTTTATTTGCAAAAAAATGATCTGCTAAGGGAAATTAGCAGATCATATTTTTATATAAGTTTTTCCGGGGTAAAAACGCCAGAACTATTTGTAAAATCTATCAGGAACTATAGAACTCAGTGACATGCGAAGAGAACTCTATTTTATTTTTGATCTGCTGGACAACGCTCTGCTAAGTTCACCAACATATCCACAACCAGCCGCTTTTACAGTCACTTGTACCTATGTACCACAACTGACCTCAACCAAAAATAATAATTTAATTCCGTAATAAATATGATTCCTTCGAAAACAGTGTATCAAGAAGAAGTTGGAGGAAGGTTATGAAAAAGCATGAGGATCCTCCGGAAGTTATGGTGCCGTGTGATCCCGGCCTAGAATAGGATCATCCTGGTACTGGTGGTGGCGTAAGAGGCGACTAAAGTACGTGTGGTAGAGTCACGTCGTCAGCAATTTCAACACGCATGGGCAGACTCGACCGGATCATTACCACCCCCGGCATTTAAAACCGGCGTGAAGTAGTGGCTTTATGCCTCTGCGTTTCGCATCAGGTAATGCCGGGCTCCGGCGCCCAACCCAACTTAAAGGCCGGCAACGCACCTGTAGCTCCTCTGGTGTTGCACGGGGTTGTGGTGGGCGGCGGTAATCACTTACCATCAGGTGACCCGCACGCTCGTTTGCCTTGCCTTATCCATAAAAAAAAAAATGTATAAAAAAAATTGATGACGAGGCGAAAGAGGTATGCAGAGGACGTAGCGTTTGGTACTTCGTTCTCTCTAACTACCCCGCTAGCGATAAAGCGTGAAGATAGATTGATTAGATTAATAAATACGATAGTCGACTATACAAGTACTCTTAATTATAAGTACTAAAACTGATATGTTTAAATTAAAAGTCTCAGGACATAAGTGAGAGTCGTTTTCAGCTACTACTACTACAGTCGTTACAGATATACTGGAAGATATCTCGTTTTAGATGGCTTACGTAACACTATTGAAGCTAGTCTACAAACAAAGAAAAATCTACTAACGCCTGACATTTAAATAAGAGCAATAATATATAATATTTAATAGGCATTGAGTCTAAATACTGGCTGTCAGCAACTTTGATTGCTATTCTTACATTACAGGCACTATAAGTAAATGTTCCTAATAGAATTTATTTATTGAAAAATTATAACAAAATGATAAAAAATTACTAGTTTCGTTTTTCCTTTATGTACACCCAATTACTTAACTTAATGCCAAATTTCACCGTTCTAGGTCATCTAGAACTGGGTTAGTTAGGTCTATAGGTCAGTCAACCCCCCTGTAAAAATTGACGATTTTTGGACGTCATTATCCAAATAACTGTTTGAGCTGTGTTTATGAAATTTAATGCACGTTTACAAGAAGGGGGTCTAAATATTTGAGCCAAATTTAGCAGGCTTAGGTGGAATAATTTTTGAGTTATGAAGTGGTAAAAAGTGGCTTCAAATGGTTCGTGTAAAATTACAAACGGTGCTGCTCGCCAGTTCTGTTTTACTGTACTTGGCTACGTGCTACCGCGCGTAATAATGACAAAATTTTAAGTCGAAAAACTAATTCTTCGCAAATAAGTTGAAAACTTTGATTTCGCTTATTGGTTGCTGTTATAATGAGGAAATCTTGTTCTTTGTGACTTCATTTAAAATACAATAAATAATGTTTCTAGTCGACTAGTAGAAAAATTATAGAAGATTTCTAGTTTTAAACTAAACTTACAAACATATACATTTGTATGTACTATAACAGTTTGAAAGCGAGAAGAGAGAGAGAGAGAGAATTTACATATTTATGTATGATTACAATACACGCAGTTTGTCTTCTCTCACCCAATAAACATCACAGCAAAAAAAATAGTATCAGCAAAAACATATATAACACTTTTTTTTTTTTTTGAGCTCGTCATGCAATCAGTCTGGAGACTATGAGCAGATTAGTTGAAAATATAACACTTAAAATTAAACTTTAACTCATCGCGGTCTGTTCATGGAGGACTTCCAAAACATCTATTGTTTGGAGGCATTTATTATTAATAAAAGAGACTAAAACCTAAAACAATGATTTTTAAAATTTTGTCTGTTTGTCTGTGCGTTTGTTCTAGCTAATCTCAGATAATGCGTAATGGATTTAAATGCAGCTTTCCCTATTGTATTTTGTCCAACTCCTCTAATATTTAGTGTTATATTTCCAAAGGGTTCGTAAATAAAAAAGCTATATCCCGCACGCAGCAGAGTAGCCAGAGGAAACCACTCCGCAACTAGAGTTAAGACACTCCGTTCCCCATTTTTCACTTTCTCGAGGCATTGTATGTTGAGTGGCAGGGCTCAATGCCAAGCTTTGCCTCGACACGAGAGCGAAGAAATGAAAATATTTAATATTTTATTTCCTTGAGTGAGGATCTAACCCACAACTAGTTGCGTTTATAACGGTGCGTCACACGGCGCCACGTTTGTTTATCGTTTGTTTATTAAAAAATAAAGGTATAGATGATCTGCTGTAAAACTGTATTTACAAACACATATAAATAATCATGATGGCGCTTTGCTTTGTTAAGTTGCTACCAGGGCGAAGAACTGAAAAAATAATAACTCGAACCCACGACCGTCGCGTTTACAGTCACAAACTTGTGCCACTGCGCCACGACGGCTTTCCAACTCAATTTTAAATGTATTTTTTCCTAAATCTAGGACACAGTGTCGCAATACTCTCATAGTTCCAGCGGCACAGAATGTTTTATATTTGCATGCAACGAGATGCAATTTAAAAGCTTCCTAGGGACCTCATGTCAAAAACATAAAGTTAAAGATAAATAGCTATTTTAAATCTTCTCATCGCGAATATTATAGGGAGTTGTATATGAAATTATATTATATTATAATTTATATTATACTAGTGGGCGGGCGCAGCTTCACCCGCTTATTTGCACCCTTAAGGGTGAATTCTAAAAAAACCACGAAACATGTGTTCAATGAAATATTTTTAAGAGTCTGAATTTCAAATTTTATGAAAATCGGTGCCGATTTAAAAAGAAATCCATACAAACTTTCAACCCCTATTTCATCCCTTTAGGGTCAACATTTTTCAAAATTCCTTATTAGTGGATGTCCAGATTATGAAAATAAACATCTGTCCAAATTTCACGTTTCTACGCACAGCGGTTACGGCTGTGCTTGCGTCTTACCTCAGTCAGTCAGGTACATGTTCTTTTATATATATAGATAATTTATATTATATTATGATTTCGTTTATATTATTATTTTATATAGTATATAGTATTATAGTATTTGGTTTATTTTTTAAAGATAGCAAGTTCGAATATCACTATACGCCATTGAAGATGTTTTTTTATTACATTTCACTATAAAAATGAAGACCTAATTGATAATTAAAATTTCCCCCATCATATTTTTCCTTTTCGAAAATCATGAATTCATACCAAGCATAAACGTTGTAAAATATATTTTATAATACTATCTCAAATTAAGAAATTCATGGTATTGAAGAGATAAAACAAAAAAATATATCCACTGCGTCCCAGAGCGTGGTGCCAACTGTCAGCCATTTGGGGAGCTCGTCGTCTCTTCAGAAAAGTCTTTATATTATGTAGAAAAAAAGATATAAATGTTTTTGTTACCTCTGTGGTATTTTTTAACCATTAGCTACGAACGCCGGGTGAAAGGATAGACGTCATCGTATGCCAAATTTTATTTTATTTTATTATTATAATAATGAATCTGCTTTGCTACAATACGTGACACACGACACCATACTTTAAACGTAATATCTTCTCCACACTATCTCGAGATAAATGCTATTGAAAGTGATCTTATAAGGGTTCCGTTTTTACCTTTTGAGGTACGGAACCCTAAGAAAAGAAGTCATATAGAAGAAGAAAATATAATAATTATGTAATTGTACAATATATAGAGGACACGGACATTTGGACATCAAATATGTCACTTCAAGTATTCCCTGTGGATATTAACCGATTGCCCTTAGGCCTTCAGTTGCCCTTATCAGAACTATATGCGTAGGTAAATTTGACTTTGACACATTTTACTGCCTTTAAAGTGTGTAATAATTATCGTTTTAATTGGAAACATCAAGGGAAACGACTAAATAAATTAGTGTATGAACTACTTATACAGAAAATATATTAGTTTGGGGAAAAATACTATTTATCATATATTTTTTTACAAAATTCATTATTTTTTACGGTTTTTTTTAGCTTCACGGTGTACCCAGAATGTAGCAGGGTAACTACATGAATTTTGGTGGTATTACGTGTCGCGTAGCGGAACTCAACGCTGAAAGTATATTTTTAAACCTGGTAATGAAAAGGTAATTAGAAATTACATTTAGTGACCATAGTATACTAATGTATATTTACCAAATTCGCTGAAATTTGCATTTATTAAAAAAAAAAACCCAAGTCTTAAAAATAACACTTTTTTAGACATATTGGTATGGGTTACTATATATAAAGAGGCCATTTATGCACAGTGGGACTGATTGTTTCTGTAAATGCAATGGTTTTCTTGAAATACGTCATTTAACATACGAATAATATAAAATACGAAATAATGTATCGAATTGAGATTTTTTTCCCGTGTTATACTATATATAACTACTGTTTTGGAAGGAAATTATTATTTTAGCTTTATTTTTATTAGGCAGTGGAAACCTTAGAACCTAGTGTTAATTTACTTCGTTCACCATTATGATACTTCCGTCGAATTCTTTCCGCTAAATCCTTGAAACGTTGCACGTTGTGTGGCGGAACTCAACACCTCCCTTTGTCTCATTATCAGAACTAAGAAATTAATATGTTAAATATTTCATTCTCTCTCTCATATGGAAATCGCAACCACAACTATCGCATTTACAGTCCCACGCTTATGCCCTTGCACCACGACGGCCTCTTAAATTAATTCTTAACCATTGTAAATGTTTGACCAAAATTCATTATTTTTTCCCTCTATCGTAAACTAAATATGGCTGTATAAATACAAATACTCGTATCGAAATATACATAGTGAGCGTTCGTTTACTCCTGTAATCCTATAGTAGGGTAATATGACACGGCGGACAAACTCCAATACCGTATTGATAGTAGAACCAAATAGCCTCACTTCCTAGGGTCCATTGTAAAATGAACTTGTCTAAACCTTGGAGTTATTAAAGTTAAGATGATTATTTGTTAATAAATATATTATAGGTTTATTAGTAGAACAATAAACAACCGATATAGGTGATGCTGACTGATATAAGTGTTGGCAATTTAAAGATTTTTTTCTAAATACCATATTTAAGCAATAAAATACTCGAGAATTTTTTATCGTGTTTTTTCACCGACTGCTAGTGACACGTATGTAGTACATGCAGCCACCTGAACATTGTTGTGTTTTTTATTAAGGCTAGAAAATTTTAAATGTCATAATTTTGTTATTAGCCGTTAGTTTCAATTGACCTTTTCTCAAATATTTATTACAAAAAAAGTATTGATTTCCGCATCTCTTTCGATTTATACAAATAAGTGTTGTTTTAACGATTATTTTTAAGATACACCTAACCTGCAGTTTAATTATTTTCTTACTACTGATACATGTAAACTATACATGTAATAAAACTGTTACTCGTCGCTGACTGTACATGAAAGATATTTGAGAAAATCCATTAATTTATAGGAGGCATTTATAAATATAATAGAACCCAAAACAATTGAATTAAAAAAAAAATATCTATTTGTACAGCGTTTGTGCACGTTAATCTCAGAAACGGCTTAACCGATTTAAATATAATTTTAACTATTGTATTTTGATAAACTCCCCTTAACATTTAGCGTTATATTAGTTTTATTTAAATCAGTTCATAAATCAAAAAGTTAATCCATATACGTTTCTTAGTTACTATTTTTCGATGGACTTTAGATTAAGTATTCAAATGATCAACCCTTAACCAACATGTCAAACATGTGTATAATGTAATTAAGACGTATATAACTTTAATGATTGTGTTATTTGGCCCCTTCAAAAGTGTCAGCTAACAGCAATTACTAGGGTACGGATCCTCTTCGGGGATTCGCCTGTTATGTTTATTTATTATGGGTTACTTAAATTTATATAATTTAATTGCTATTAAATGTATATATATATCTCTCTTTATTGTGGAATAAAACTTTATATATCTATATATAAAATCGAAAGGCACTCACTCATTCATCACGAAATCTCAGAAACTAGGAGTTTAAAATTTTGCACGGAGGTTATTTATAGGACGTAGGTGCTCGCATAGACGGGAATTTGCAATATTCGACCCCTAAGGGATTGTTTTCGGGGTTGATAATTTGTATGAAACTTCGTTACTACAAGTCCTAGAAGTTTAAAATTTTACATGGGCGTTATTTATAGGACGTAAGTGGTCACTAAGATGGATGTTTGTAATATTCCACCCCTAAGGAGTCGTTTTTGGGGGTTGATAGTATGTATGAAACTTCATTACTACAATACCTAGAAGTCTTATATTTTGCAAGAGCGGTATTTATAGGATGACACTGAGATGGGAAATTGCAATATTCGACCCATAAGGGGTAGTTTTCGGGGTTAATAGTTTGTATGAAATGTCATTACTACAAGTGCTAGGAATCACAATTTTTGCATAGAGGTACGTTTTAATTCGTAGGTGCTAATTAAGACGCTATTTTGCAAAATTCGCCCCCTAAGATTGTGTAATATAAACATTACATTATCTAACCTATCCCTAAGTAGTTTTTAAAATTACTTAAATTGTTTATTTTACGAATATATTTTTGTATTTACCCCTAGCCTTACGGAGTCTCACAGGCACCGTGCCTATTCTGGAGCCAAAAGTATCTTATAGTAGCTACATTGAACAGTATTTACATAAAAAGATATTAAAAAACAAATTCTATTCAGTTTCACGCTGTATCCCGCACACAGCAGGGTAGGCAGAGGGAACTTATTGTACGACACTCCGTTCTCCACTTTCTGCGAAATTCTGGAGGCATTGCGTGTTAAGTGGCAGAACTCAACGACGCGCTGTGCCTCGACACCAGAGCGAAGAAATGGAAATATAAAATTTAAGTAAATATTTCATCTCCTCGAGTGGGGATCGCACCCATAACCAGTCGGTTTTACAGTCACACTTTGTGCCGCTGTGCCACGACTGGCCTCACAAATTCTATCCAATATATTTTATACATGTTTGTTTACACATTTACAATCACTTTCTGTATAACTAATGATAAAATTCGTTAGCCCTTCGTTAGCAATTATTCTTTTATTACCACTCTATTTTAATCGAAAATGTCATCTTTTTAATCCATGACATTTAGAAAAGAAAATGAGTGACATCTCTGATTTAAGGCATTCTGTCATTTATTAAATATTAAAAGTCTTATACATTGAAATTTATTTCAAGGTATCATTTCAGTTAATTTTATTTTTATCGTTCATTAAACTTACGTTTCTTAGAAAAATGGAGGGAGAAATTAAAATCGTCAACTTCGAAGGATTAGCAATCCGATGTAGTGTGGTAGAAATACCTGGCGATGGGGCTATATACGGGGCGTGTTTATTTTCATTCCTGTCTTATTTGATTTATGGTAATATTTCAATAGCAGCTCAAATTCAAGCTAATATAGTAAAAATAAATAAAATACATTAGCTTCACGCTGTATCCCGCACACAGCAGGGTAGGCAGAGGGAACCTAGTGTTAAGACACTCCGTTCCCCACTTTCTGCCGAATTTTGGAGGCATTGCGTATTGAGTGGCAGAATTCAACGCCGCGCTTTGCCTCGACACCAGAGCGAAGAAAATGGAAATATAAATTTAAGTAAATATTTCATCTCCTCGAGTGGGGATCGAACCCACAACCAGTCGGTTTACAGCC
>DWLH01002579.1:0-10625 GCA_018249795.1 Heliconius telesiphe telesiphe | reverse complement strand
TCTCTCAATGACAAAATGTACAAAACAACTGATAAAATAAATATTTTAGTATTTTTTTTATACATTATTGCATACAAATTGTATTGCGGTACTTTCTATCAACATATATTTTTATTCATTACAATACTGACTTATAGCAGGGTAGGCAAAGAAAACCTAGCTTTGAAAGCATTATCCACATTTCCTTTCAATTAGACTAACGGAACTCAACACAACACATTGTCCTACAAGAATTTTTTTTTTTATGGGAATAACAAAGCAAACGAGCGTTCGAGTCACCTGATGGTAAATTAATACCGCCGCCCACGACACCGTGCAACACCAGAGGAGCTACAGGTGCGTTGCCTGGCTTTAAGGTGGGTTGGGCGCCGGAGCCCGGCATTACCTGATGCGAAACGCAGTGGCATAAAGCCACTACTTCACGCCGGTTTTAAATGCCGGGAGTGGTAATGATCCAGTCGAGTCTGCCCATGCATGTTGCCATTGCTGACGACGTGACTCTACCACACGTACTTTAGTCGCCTCTTACGACACCACCAGTACCAGGATGATCCTATTCTAAGCCGGGATCACACGGCAAAAAGAAGATTGTAGGGAGAGTGGAGATGGCAGTCAAAATCATTGTCTTCACATGGAGATATTGTCCAAATGCATCACATAATATTCAAAATAATACTACAAACAAATTTTGGTTCTATTATTTGAAAAGTTTAATAGAATAAAAGATTAATATCTAATTATTTACTTAACTATCTAAAAAGTAATATTTATTGTGTCACCAGACTGGAGAAACGATAATCAATATAATTTATTTTAGAAAACTTGAATATTGAAATAGCAGGATTTAAACCTGTACCCCTTGGATGGTTACCGAGAGGCACTGGTCCAATTCCAATACATTTAAATTACAACCTAATAAAAAATTATGTGAATATGGGAAAATTTACATCACACCAAGAAGGTATCAAGAATAGCCCTATAATGTGAATCAAACCTAAACCTGTATAAAATACAATATATTAATGAGTTGAGTTAGATATTCTGAATTGTTGTGCATTATTCACTGGAGTAATAATAATTATAAGTAAGAAAAATAATGAATCAAGCCTTGTGGCCACAACTTGTTGATTGTACTAAAATTATTCTTCAGATACAGTCCCATTGCTGAGCAACAGTTTTTTTACACAATACCCAATATTGCATGAAATAATTTCAACATAAAAATGAACATGTTTCTTCTAATTAACCTCAATAGTAACTTGTGTGGACATAGTTGTCTAAAAACTTGACCTTCAAACTACCATACAACATAATTCAAAGTAAATTGTGTTAAATAAGCAGCTTCGTCAAAAGTTAGAGAAAAACATTAATTTAAAATTATTTTAAGGTACCCTCAACTTGAATAATAATTTAAAACTTATATTGATTCTCTTATATCTTTATCTAAGGTCTTCATTTTAAATAATATTATTAGTAATGACATGACTGATGATAGATATTAATTATTAATGATTGAGCTAGATTAGCTAGTCACTAACTTCAATTTAATGAATTCTGGAACATAAAATGTGCCAACACATTGGCCAAAGAATTGGCAAAGAAAGAAGAATATGATAAATAATTAATAAATTACGTGTGAACTAATTAGAAGATATAAAATTAAGGACAATCAGTAGGCCATGGATAGTGGAAATAAACAACTAAGTAATGTTAGATTGTGGAACAACTTACCGTGGATCCTCAAATTCAACGAACGCGAACGGTGGTCCCTTTCTGTTTTTCAAATCAACAAATGTTACTTTGCCAAATTTATAAAATAAATCTTGAATGTCCTTTGTCCTTATATCAGGGGGCAAGTTACCGACGTATATCCTGCACTCATTCCTGCTACCGCCACTTCCGCCGGACATTTTTATTTGTTTAATTTATATAAAATATGAAAATATATAAAGGAATTTAACAATATTATAGCTTTGATTCAGGTACACGCAGCTTTCTCTTGTGGTCGGCGACTTTTGACAATTCAAAGATGGCGATAGAGGCACGTAGATGGTTCACTTGAATATGGTGGAAAAAGAGCGTTGCATGTTTGGATACTTGTATAGATGAAGAAAATAGGTTTTATTTTTTTTTATTAATAAAAGTACATTTTAATAGTGTATTCTGTATTTTATTCTTTAAATTTATGTTTTCTATAAAATAATGTTTTTATAAAACGTTGATAATGATTGTTATTAAAGTACACTATAAAAGAAAAATGTACATGTATAATATTATTGGTTGTATATAAAATATGTAATTTAGTTATAGATATCAACACACTAAAACTATTAAATGCGAATTTTATTTATTGGCCAAAAATAAAAATCAAACTTATTCCGCTTTTAATTTTCGAACGCAATTTCGAATTTGGAACGCCCTCTAGCGTATACCGAGGCATTCTCAGCTGAAAGAAGCCTCTGAAGGAATCCTCTAGAAAGTAGGCAAAGAATCTCCGGTATCAAAATCATTACGTGAGAAATTGTTCAAAGACCGACTTAAATGTAAGTAATAAATATTATTATTTAGTGTATTTACTCAATTTAAGCTCCTGTTATTATTATTAAATGAATTTATTGATATTTTTTGGTTTTGTGTATAAAAATCTAAGTACATAAAGTCCCGCAGTTTTGATATTTTCACTAACATTGGCAAAATATGGGTACTAAAGTAAATTTTATTGATTTAATTCATAGTTTCTATGGTGATAAGTTTCATACTAGCGATATATTCTTATCATTGTTGATTTAAAGCTTTAAATTGAATCTATTTCAAATAATTCGTTTCAATTTATTTAATGACGGGCATTACCGCCAGTGCGACTATTAGAATAATAAAGAAAAAGCCATTGCAGCCTAAAACCGAGCCAAGGTATATTTTGTATAAAAATAAATCTATTTTCGAATAAAAGTAGGCTCCATTGATTTAGGTAAAATTTAAAGGGCGCGCGGGGGCTAACTTCCCGCCTGACCTTTACAAGTTATTTTTAGCATCCGGTATTGAATATAAACAATCAATGGCGTGTTTTACGCATGTGGTGATTAAAAGCCACCTAACTCCGGCACCTAGATAACCTTAGAGCATTTAGATAGCCTAGGCTGGGCTAGGATAGGATTAGGACTTGTGTTCGCTGTATCATTTGACTTATTTGGCGCGTGGAGACCCTACGTGGTAATTTAAATCTAATTTCTATGTATTAGGGTTGTTTTTTATATTTTCTTTGTCGAGTAATCGAGGCAATTATAGTGCAGTGGAATAGTATCTTGATTATAATTTAATGATTGTGGATTCGATCCTCGCTCGGATGGTGATTAAATTTAAATTATTTTAATTTCACCACTCTGATAAACAAAACGCTACGTTTACTCGACATGTGTTGTGAAAATTGGATGGAAAGCTGGGAACTGAGTGTCTTAATACTAGCTATCTATCCTCTGCTTATCTCACTAAATGTAGGATACAGCGTGAAGCTGCTATTATTCCTCTAAGATTAGAAGTGATTCCTCAGCTATACAGACAAGATGTGTGACCGCAAGGCGGTGATCAAGAATGCTGACATGAGCGAGGAGATGCAGCAGGACGCTGTGGACTGCGCGACGCAGGCTCTTGAGAAATTTAACATTGAAAAGGTATTTTTTTTTATATGGCAAAATATTTATTAATGATTGTCTTAAAATTGGATTTTTTATTTGATAATTAGTTAAACAACCTAGGAAGAGATCATTTGTTGTAATAAGGCTGGCTTTTCTACCAAAATTGTACTTTTTGTTTATATTTATTTATTTTATATAATTCATGCTAATTAAATATAGTAAGTATTTAATAAAAAGAAAGCAATATTTGTATATATATTTATTGCCTTTGAAATTGGGTGGATAGTGATTGTGGAACTTTTTAATGCCTAAACTAATACTAAGAAACTTTAAAAAATGCCTATAAGAGCACCTTTGTGTATAAGTGTAGATAAGGCTGTCTTTATACAATTATTATACTTCTTTTTTAAATTTTATAATTTTATATCTTATTTATTTACTCTGTCTTAAATTAGAAATTACTAATATAGATATATTCTTCTTTCCTATGGCAAAGTGCGGCGTTGAGTTCTGCCACTCAACACGCAATGCCTCCATAATTCGACAGAAAGTGGGGAATGGAGTGTCTTAACACTAGGTTCCCTCTGCCTACCGTGCTGTACATACAGCGTGAAGCTGATTTATTTATTTATTTTTATTTCTTTATTATAGGACATTGCAGCGTTCATCAAAAAAGAATTTGACAAGAAGTACAACCCGACCTGGCATTGCATCGTGGGCCGCAACTTCGGTTCATACGTAACACACGAGACTCGCCACTTCATCTACTTCTACCTGGGCCAGGTGGCAATACTGCTCTTCAAGAGCGGCTAATCGAAGTCTGTCTAGCAAAACCTCTTTTCGGACATTCCATTGATCCAACTAGGGTTGCCAACATTATTTTTGACCATAATGCTATAATAATGCAACAAATTTAGAATATTTTAGGTATATAATAGTTACATTGACGGTTTTTTTTATTTTGAGTGCTGAAATGGCATCAAGCTAAAAACTATAGTATTTTTGCATATTGTATATTTCTTGTACACAGACAGACATGCATACATACACTATTCATTACAGTACAGTTGGCAACACTAGCTCGAACCCACATTCCTATCCCAAAGGTATACTAATGGTGTCAGATTTTAATTAAAAAAACCTGAAAATTACCTTATTTATTTGCTTTTTGAGTTACTTTTACATTCAAGATCTCGGTAAACAGATAGTGCAGGTTCGCAATCTGGCAACATTAGCAACACAAATGGAATACCCGAATCGGAGGTGTGTTACGTATGAATGTGTGTATGAAAGGCCGTTCCGAGCTGGATCTCCGCACTCTGCACTATGTAGTATAAGACGACAGTATTTCACTGTAGTAGTGTATTTATATTGAAAATTTTAGTTAAGACTATATAGCTAGCGTATGTTAGTACTTACTAAATTTATTTGTTTGTTTGTTTGTTATATCACTGGAGATATTTTCAATACTTCTATTATTAAACTTTCTTAACAAACCACGCGGTTTTTTTTATTTTGTATGTACAATTTGCTAACTTGCTAATTTTCTTTTAGAATTAAAATATATTGATTTTCTAAAGCTTTTCTTTTTTAAATGTTAATATTAAAAGTAGATTTTATAAAAAAAAACATATATTAACATCTTATTGTTTTAGGATTTATTAATTATAGAGTATTCTGAAGCAAAACAATGTAAGGTGCTTTACCATTGAGCCAAAATATTAGTAACCTAAAGTGTAGTTCCCCATTTCTCAATTTGGGGAAGTGTCTTAATGGAAATGGTGTCTATCCCTGCTGTGTGCGGGATACAGCGTGAAGTTAATAAATAAAAAAAAAAACAATTGAGTTTGATGCGGGCTTGATATGATTGACAACTGACATTTCTATATAACTTGACAATACAAAAGTTATGTTAAAGCCCATTTTCCTCAACGAGCGGAGCGGACCCATTAAGGACTGGTGAACTCGCAAGAGTAAACTACACGCTCCACTCGCAAATAGTCGAACGGACTGAGCAGAGTTGAAATTCAGTATTGAGTTTTAGGATGGCGGGGCGAAGTAATTATAAAATACAAAAAAATCTTTGGTGGAAATATAAACTTATTTTATTTCAAATTAGTAATTCATTTGTCTTTCGCGGTGGAAGCCGAGCTAAATCTGTAAAGCTGAAGAGTTTCATTAGTTGAACGCCGGGAACAAGTTGTGTGAATGGGAAACATGTTTGTTGCAGAGGGTATTTCTCCAGGAAGAGGCCTATACCTGGTTATAATAATACTTTTTTCTTTGTATAACCTTCTGTATCGGCGTTCAGTTACTTAAGAAAATTAGAATGTGTTATACAAAAGTTATTTAGGCCAGTCGTGGCGCAGGTGCACAAATGTGTGACTAAACGCGACACGTTGGTTTGTTGTGCAAAGCGCGGCGTTAAGTTCCATCACTCAACACGCCATGTCTCCTGAATCCGCCAGAAAATGGGGAGCGGAGTATTTTAACATGCAGGCCTGCCTGTACAGCGTGAAGCTGAAAAAAAAAACCAAAACTTGTTATTTAAATTTTAGCACAATACCGAAGTCGCAGCTAAAATCTAGGAAAGCGTGTTCTGCAGTAGAAATTTAGCACCTATATGCTAATATATCAAGGTTGTTTCCAAAAGTGCTTCCCAACACGCACACTATTTATTTGACCTTAAAATTTTATAACTGTGTATTTCTAAGTTTAACTATGCCTAGATGATGGTTGTGGGTTCAAATTAAATTTGGGTAAAGGTTTTTGGTTAAAGCATAAGTGTTTTTTTTGTTTGAAGATTTAGGTTATTCTATTATAATAATATAATAAGTGGAAAATGAAGAAATTGTCCACTAAATTGTTTTAAATATAATATAATTCTTTGATTTAACTCTTTAAGTATAACATTAATTCAGCATTATTTACTTTTCGGTGGCGCAAGAATAAATGACTGTAAGCGCGACGGTTGTGGTAACGATTCTCACTCGGGCCATTAGGAAAGTGGGGAACACTAGGTTCCCTCGGCCTACCCTGCTATAGATATAGCGTGAAGCTAAAAAAACTACTTTTTGTTCATTTTAAGTTAATGGTGGCGTCCTCCACGCCCAACTTTGTCAATTTGAACGGAACACGAGAAGTGGCGGAACTCAACGCCGCGCTTTCTCTGACCACAGTGGGATTCATCACGAGAATCAAACCTACAACTATCACGTTTACAGACGGAAACAGTCCACCGATGGCTTCAAATGAATAAAAATAGTGCCTCAAGGTGACAAGACAATAATAGTGTAAAGAAAATGTATTACCTTCATATAATGCTCTGCGGGTCAAGGACAGGTATAAACTAGATTAGAAGTGCACTCGTGTAGAGTAAACATGATTACTTTTGTTGATATATTTAAACTTCTAGAATTTTCTTATTCTTTGTTTTGTTTTATGCTTCTATATGAAAAAAACTGGTCAAGTGCGAGTCGGACTCGTCCGAGGGTTCCTTACAAACTTCAGGATTGTAGTAGATCAACGGGAAGTAGGTGCAACTTATAAAAGTTGACATATTTAAGTTTACGTATAAGTTTAAATGAACCACAATTATAAGGTTCTAATTATTTTTATATGTGGGTAGGTAATTTGTCGTACTGGCCACTTTAATCACAAATTTCTCCTCTTTGGTTAGGAATTCGAAATTTAAATGTATACAGCTATTTACACATGTAGGTAGGTACCAGTGTTTCAATAACCGTCATTTATTTGTTTAATTTCTTCTGTTTTTTCTGTTTGAATCACTCAGTTTACAATATGGAAAACTTGAAATTACGCGTTATTTACGCGCGGCACCAGTGCTGAGGAAACGGCTGAAAGGGTTAATTAAAAAGGGATGTGTATGGCGGTCGTATCGCAAAAGAAAATACAGTGCGATTTTGGTTCTAACGTTTGCGTTCGGGAAATTTTGACCTGCAGAACAAGCCCAGTGGAGGGCCGGAGACCCAAGGTAATAATGAAGAATTGAAGGCTATTGTTGAAGCGGATCCATCGCAAACCACGCCCGAGTTAGTGTTACAACTGTGTAAATCCACTTGAAGCAAATTGGAAAGATTAAGATGAAAAAAAAAGGGTGCAGCTTGAAAGGTAACCGTTAAACGCGCGTCGACTTCTGCGTTACATTACTTAACCGGCGCAATGCCAAATCCTGCCGCAAGCGAAAATTGACCCAAAAAAGTGACTTGTGTAAGCGTTTGGTGTAGGTACTAGTGAGGCTGGTCAAACGCTCTACGCCACTGCTGCATCACGACAACGCTAGACTACACACTGCACAACAGTCAGCTCCCAAATTAGAAAAACTACAATTGGAAAAGCCTTGCTCCTTGCTCCAAAAGATTTTTTTCGAAATTTGGATAACTTCTTGTAAGGGGAAAACCGGAAAAACTCCGATGTGGCAGTCCAAACCGCCTTCAATGATTTTATTGGTGTCCGTCCGAATGGTTTTTTAGTTAAGGGATCAATGGATCAAACCTACCTATGAGATGGGAAAAGTGCATAGATAACAATTGTTCATACTTTGATTAAATAAATTAAAGAATATTCGACTTTTAATTCCTCCCATATGAAATGCCAATTTTGATATGTAAGAACCTGATATAAATCTGTAATTTTATTTATATTGTATGTTTTCAGTTCGTGCCGTAACTGTAGGTCTGTAGAAAGTATCCTATAGATTTTGATTACGCGGCGAATTTGATACAAAATGCTTAATTTTAAAGCTTAATTTGTTTCTGTTCTCCAAGGGACCGTAGACCGTTGGTTAATTGTCAGATATACCTATAGGTACTCTACAGGTAAGATATTACTATATGAAAGGATGGTTGCGAGGCGGGAGTTAATAACTTCAACACAGTTGTAATTGTTGTTTGTTGTATGAAATCTTAATAAATATTATTAGTATTTCAGCTCGATAGATAGCTTCGCGCGATCTCGAGATGAATGGTCTTGACAGAAGGACGGATGTCAATTCGTTTTCAAGTTACAATAAATGTATCGTCTCAGAAATAGAAGTAGAAACCTTTTGAAGGTACCAATGTCGTTTCAACCTGGACACCGCTGCAGGTAGGCCGTTCCACAGTTGAGCGGTGAGTGGGAGGAAGTTCTTACGACCCCGTACAGTAGTGGCGCGCCAGAATTGTCCAATGTGATTAGCTTTGAATATAACTAAAACAGATTAATTATGCAATTTCAACGAAGATGTAAGATTGTAAGAATATGCTTCCTGACTTTCTGACATAGTTGAGGTAAAGGAAGCAAAAACTAAACAGTCAAAAGGAAGCCAAAGTACGTGCCGTTCGCACATAAGCATCATGTCCTTTAGTCATGAATGTTTGTAACAAACGAAGTTTAGTCTTTTTGCGAACTGTCTATATAATTCTCTTTGTATGCTTTAGTATATAAGGCGACGCGGAATTAATTGTAAGATAGAGACTTAGAAAGTGTGTTGAGTGACCATAGTACTTACTAGTAATAAGTAGTGACGCTACACTACGCTTCGATCTAATCCTTTATACCTTAAATAACATACAATCGTTAAAAGTATAAAAAAAAATCTATTGGTGCAATTTTTTTTTTCAACGTAGATAAATAATTGGTTTGTAGAAGTGATTTCTTATATAAAACATTCGTCTTTGAATATGTAATTAGAATAATCAATAGATTTATGACAATTTACAATGAAACAATATATCATGTGAAAATATTCGTTAAAAGGTTAAATAATAGTCGTTTTTGGTGAAAGGCTAATTTATTCAGTCTTATGAATTACAAAGTATTTACAAATGTACATAATTAACATCTAATACTATAGAATAAGTGACCCGACTAAAACTAACTACAACTAACTAAAACTAAAAATCGAAATCCATTTTCAAAGCCAACTTGTACACCAGTAACAACAATAAAAAATACATTTAATTCGAAATATCAAATTTAGACTCAGATATATTATGTATTTGATTAACATTTTTTATTTTGCAATAACTGAATTTTTTAAAATATATGATGTTTATGATTACATTTATTATAATATGGTTTACTAATAATAGAGTCAATATCCGCTGCGGTGTAGTGGTCCGTGCAGCCGCAATATTGAGTCACGGCTTCATTTCCCCGATCATTTTAAAGTGGCATAGAAATTTGCGTCGTTACTGGCTTTCTTTAGATAAAAACCGAGTGTTTCAACAGGTTACTTTTAAATGTGTATTAGTGTTTTTATAATTGACAACATTTTTTTTATATTCTCTAATTAATACATTTCTAAGACAAAAAAAATACAAAAAAATCTATTTTCATAATATTTCAACTAAACAATTTTTTCAAATTTTGAACATAAAACATTCGATAAGTACATACCAACAGAAAATAATAAAATTACAAACACGAAAAAAAACCCAAAATCTAAACAGCATTTTTTTTTTCCAAACAAAACAAAACTAGCCCATTATACACATCATTTTAATTTTACCGTAACCTTACCGTTCATGTTGTCGTACGGCATCCGTAAACTTGATGTTACATTCCGTAACCGCCATATTCGCAGTCAGGAAATCCCCTAAACTTGCGACTGGGGCTGGTCTGTCGAAGGGGAACCCCATGGAGCGACGGTCTGGGTACTTGCGGTCTCTTATACCGCAGTAGGAGGCTGCATCGTTGCAAGTACCTACTAGCTCTTGTACTACCTGGTGGGGGGTTGATAAATCATGTTATATTAAAGAAATACCTCGTTAAAGACCGTACAAAGTGGCGTAGGTTGTATAGGAAGGACCCTGGCAAAAACCGGATTAATACCAGGAGGAAAAAGAAAACGATATTTTATAGACAAAATGCCTTTTCTTTATAATTTACTATTTTAATACATACATCGTCGTTTGTGATAGAAGATATTCACTTACCCTATCCTCATTCCAATTGGATACCATACAGAACAACACCATGGGGTAACCTTCT
>DWLH01002578.1:0-10626 GCA_018249795.1 Heliconius telesiphe telesiphe | reverse complement strand
TGTATGCTTCCGTAGGCCGTAAGGCGCACGACGGTTGTCGAAAGTGAGTTGCAGAGAGCGATATGCCACCCTACAGATTGAATGGCCGCGTGACTAATATTGTAAACAGTAAGCGATTAAGAAAACGACCGTACGTGGTCAGATCCAAGTAACTAGACATGGTAGATAGACAAGTAGGTACACGTTGATTCAGAGCAATATTGAAATTTATTAAAGATACAAGAGATATTAGATTAGAAATTAAACTTCATCTTTACACACTACGTGACTATTATTAGTTATAGTATTGAATGTAGTTTTAATTACAGAAATAAATGAAGTAAAATCATTAAGTATCAGTCCCCCAATTATATTTCGATAAAAAAAAACATTACTATATTTCAATAAGTATTGCTTTTTATTAAAGGTTTAATAACTCATTACTAAGCCGACATCACATACAACAACAATAACAACAACAAAATCTAACAACGATAGCAATAATATAGCATTTAAACAACATTATCAATTATATGTCATCATCATTGCTAGTGATGTTTTCACTCGAGTTAGCCGCGTTACCTTTCAAAAGCGTCGACTCATAAACAAAACGACCTATGAACTTAATAACAAAGCGAGGCGGGCGTGCGAAACGGGAGATGCATCGCGACTTGCAATAATTCTTTCGGGGCCCATCGCACCTAGAAACTTGAGGCGATATAATTTAGCGTCCCGTCTCTGTTGCTACGAAACCGCCCGCAGATACCGCAGAACATACAGTTCGAATTGATTGCGCGCGATAATAACTCCTAAACAGACTATATTGTAAATGTTGTGACCCAAATCTTATTCTCTTACTTCTATAGCGTTGAAATATGAGAATGATTTTTTTTTATAATACACATAACGGTATTTTATTTTACTATCTTATTTTTGCCAAACCGAATTTTTAGGAACCGCATGACAAGGTCAGTGAGTGTGGACACAATGACAACGGACAAATTGCTGCTGCTATCTTGATATTAAGAGTCGTGACTGTAAAAGGATTTCCATTTAATATTAGTTGTGACATTTAGAAGACCTTGTTCTAATATTATTTGAACTGAGTGACCGTTACTAGCTCACTTATTAGTATGTCATCAAAAATATTGTATAATATATTTTTTATTTTTTTATTTTATTTCGACAATTTAAAAAAAAATATTTCGACAATTTAAAGTAACTTATATATTTATATGTATATTTATTCAATAAACACAAAATATGTTTTTATTTTTCTAGAAAAATATGCATTGAATATTCGACGCTTATGGTTAGAAAAGTTTATGTGAAATATATTAAAAGGATCACATTACTAAAGTAAAAGTTTGTTTTATGCCATCTTCTGATATATTTCAAATTTACATAGTTACAATAAAAACAATAATTAAATTATTACAAGAAAAAAAACGCAATCAATCAACAACTCAATACACGAACAAATTCTGTATCACAATATCGTACTGCGCACATAACAATGGTAACAAACACTATGGTCATTTGTTACAACAATATGCCGACAGCAGATGCATAATCTCGTTTACGCGGCACCTTGTTATTGAAACTGACAAGCGGTCACAGCAGCATTACCCATCGCTTCGCTTAGAACGAATAAATTAAGATAAAAGAAACTGAACTATCCTATAGTTCAATTACAGCGACCCACACAGTGATTAGACGTTTCACTGGAGTGAGGCTCTATCGTGGCTAGTAACTTGAATTATAAAACGGCGAGCAATGTCATAAGAACATTGGACTTGACGTGGATTAATCATAGATGCTTTAAAAGTTATTTAATTGCTTCAATTCTTAACAACATTTTAATGTTTATTTGGGTTTATTTTTAAGGAGGTAGTTGTGAAAGTTATCAATCGATTAATTAATAGGTCTGTACGTAAATTTTGTTTGTAACATTTTGAACTAGCTACGACCTATTGAACGCATTGTTAATATTTATTATAATATAAATAGTGTTTCACTTTTTTCTAAAGCTTTACAGTACTGTCCACCCTGCATCTATATCTACAAACAACAATAAATGCATGTAAATGAGGCATTTTATTGGACGGCCAGAGACCAGCTCAACTATGTTGAATGAAGTAATAGATGCCTTACAACCAGTCACTCGTTATCTGGACCAGAAGGGTGACCTTCAACTCCACGCGGCATGAATACAGAGTAGTGTAATAACCAGAGACACTGGGAGGCGCTCGTGGATGTCGGACGTTTTCGTATGCAAAAAGCGTTAAGTGTTAGCCGACGCGGTTGTACGGGCCGAACATTAAACAAGAGTTTGCAGGCTAAAATAGAAATGGGATATTTGAGTAGGGTTCTTTCGCGAGCGCAATTGTACTCGAACGTGTCTTGTTAGCGAATGCGCTATGCAAATTGCGGTCGACTAGGTTGGGCTAGTGACGGGCTGATGGTAGGTTCACCGCACCAAAACTGATCTTTGTTTTTCGAATTTTAAACAGATTTGCTAATGGATATTTCGAACTTTTTAGTGTACTCCGGCACGTGTTTTAAGCTGCTTCCGCAGAAATAATGTCTGATGCAAAACACTGCGGATAAAAACATATTTCACAATCCTGACTCGTTGTCGTGTAAATACGAGGTCTTATATGTATAATAATAATGGACTTAAATAACGATTACAATAATAACTCATTTGAATTAAATATTATTAATTAAAATTTATCTATAGATATAGTTTTACTTATGATTAACAAAATTAACTTACCAGTAAAATTTGTTAATTATAAATAAAAAATTAATACAACACTAGATAACTATTATAATAATAGATATTTATTATCTCTATTGTCTTATCCTTGTTATTCGTTGATTTATTATTCAGTTGGGACGTTCCAGGCGTGCACCTAGTAAAACGTGCTTATAAGTAACTCACGCTAACAAAGTCGCGGAAATTGCTATTGCACAATAAACCCAGAAAAAAAAATATTTTGAAACATCAAGCAGTTTTCTTAAAATGACTCATCGAGACTAACTTCACTTAACAGAAAATAATTTCGGTAATAAATCTCTTAACAACATACTTAACGCAACATATTATTTCTAATAATTTGTTTAATTTTTATAAATATAATATGTAAAATGAGTACATAGATAAAATATGCATTATTGTAATAAAAAACTATTTTACTTATATTAAGGTTTTTAAAATATTATTAGAGGCCAGGCGCAAGAGAGCGCAAATTTGTGACCGTAAACGCGACTGGTAGTGGGATTCGATCCCCACTCGAGGAAATGAAATATTTATAATTTATATTTTCATTTCTTCACTCTGGTGTAGGAAAATGGGGAACGGAGCGTCTTAACACTAGGTTCCCTCTGCCTACCCGGCAGTGTGCGGTATACAGTGTGAAGCTGATTATTGTAATCATTTGTAACAGCGTTATTTAAAACATTGTCTCGCTCACTGTTCACTGTTATTAGCGTTTGTGGGATCGGCATGTAAAATCGCATAAAATGAAGTAGAGTTATTCAACTTAAATCATTAGATATTCAAATACACGATATGGTTTAGTAATAACAACTGTCAATATATATATTAAAGGAAAATATTATTTTAAAACAGGTCTACAATTTAATTTAAAATTAGAACTTTTCATAGTTGTATATATGAATTTAAATTTAATAATGTGGATGTTTCTTAAAGTAAGTTTATATTACTCAAAAGATTTTTAATAATAAATTTTAAAAAGTTAAATAATTGTTAATTGTATTAAAATGCCACTAGGCGTACTTTAAATTCTTTACGCTCATTATACGACAGACGACCGAAGTGAACTCGACATCGGTCATTCTAACAAACACGACTGTATTATGTTTGCAATAAATTAAACCTGGAAGTAAGCATATATTCACGACTTTAATACGTTTCAAGAATATTTATAGTAAGTCCTATATGTATTATACGATAGATTTCTTAGAAAGAGACTTACGTTTTACATTTATAAAGTTAATATTTTTTTTACAGATGGTAAATTTATTTATTGTAAAATATTTGGAAAAAAAGAATATAATTACACTAGAAAAATTTATATTCCTTATATAATTAAAGTCGTCAGCACAATTTGAATAAGGACAATTATTTTATTAATAAGTGTCATTTTTTCACCGACAGTGAACATAGTTGTAAATTGTAATATTTATCAAGTGCGATGATCATAAATCAAATTAAAAGACGGTCCTAAAGCAATCCAACTGAGCGGTGTGCGTAGAGCGCCGATTAAGACGGCACTTATTCGAACGACTAAATCCGAAACGCCTATCACCGGCGCTCGCGTCATAAATTTTATAATTAATTTTAATTTTATTGTAAGAATCGAGGCTTTCGTGTCGACTTAAGGAGAGATTTGCAAGGTAAAGCCGTCGCCGCCACCATCTGCCTTATCATTAAACGTTCAGAATCTTGTACCCGCGTCCCGCAATGCGCTATAATTGTTTGCGAATAAAAGAATCCGACTAAAAAGGGTTCGACGCGAAACACGAAACACCCCAGTCAAAAGCCATCATTGTAATAGAGTTTCCTTCTCGGTCGTCAGGCGGCTACAGTATAGTCGGTAAAACATTTTGAACGGAAAGTAAGTTGAATTTAACTTAGCGGAAAATGGTCAAAGCGGGTCCCTGCAAGCATAGCTATGTAAAGAAAATGTTTTTCTTGAGTAATTTAAAAATATCACAAAAATACACCTTCTCTTTACCTGCTCTTGCAAGAGATTTCAGGTCCCTCATTAGTCTAAATTTAATGCAACAATTTTAATGCAACTTTAGTATTTTACATTTTGTAAGCAAAAGAAACAATAATATGATTATTTTAATATATTAAAGAAATTTGACAAACTGTTAATTTAATTTAAAATAAACTGAATGCATAGCAACATGTGTACAATGTAATTTAACATATTAATTCGTTATAAGAAACGTATACATCTTTTTTATTATGAAATTCTATTGATTTAGTGTTGAAACATCTGATAAGAATAATATTAATATTGAAAGAAACAATAAAAATATATTTGAATGTTATAACCAAATTAAGTATTATGAACAACATTTTATAACACACAGTAGGTATCTATATTACAGCAAAATCCACAGAACGTCTGACTACAGTTATTCACGAAATTGCAAAAAAAAAGGAATTGCGCAGAGTTCGCTAAGAAATGCATATATATATTGAGTGCATCTGTACAAAAAGGTACAATCTCGCCGAGATAGGATAACAAGATAACAAGCGTGGAGCGGCAGACTTAGACAGATAAAAACATGGGGAGCCTACGCATGAACGTGTACCTTATTTACTTAAACGAAGCCCGCATTAAGTGCCTCGGGAGCCAACTTTACGCAGTTCGCAGTTGCATTCCATGTTAATTACTCTCTAACGTAAAAAATGCCGAATGATCTTTTGATGTTTGTATGTAAACTGATTATATTTATCAAAAAATCTAGAGGATTTTATCGTAAGATTTGCAACATATCTAACTATACAACTTGATTATATTCAATACCGGACACTGAACACGATAACTTAATAAAAACAATAAATATTATTAAAATATTTTTACACTTCAGATATTTATTAATATAAACATATATACAAGACTTGTCTTGTACCTATGCCTAAAATATGAATTTACAATTCTAGTCAAGCTTACCCTTATTTTTATCACAAAGAGAATCGTGTTGTTACACGAAATCTGCCTACAATCATAGCGGCTTTGAGATAATCTTTGTCACATACAAGAAAAAATATACGTGGTCCAAGTTATTTTAGTAAGAGTAGTTTGATATTTACAAATCTATATTAGAAGGTTAAGTACCAAAAAATTATGAGCAATTTTAATACTTCACTCCTTATATCGATAGATATTATAGAAGGATAGCTAGAGGAATAATCTCCAATTCTCTTTGTCTTTTCACCAGTGAGGAAATGAAAATAATTCAATCGTCTGAGAGTAAATCGAACCCAGAGCCTTTTACAATCGCCTTTACAGAAACTGTCGCACTGCGTCATAACGGCCCCAACAAATACTATATGCAATCTAAGTTAAAATTGCATATATTTGAGTGGTATTTGAAAACTGCAAATTTCAATATGAAAATAAAATATGAAGATAATATATTCTACATAATATATAGACATGGTTCTAGACTTGTGTATTATGTAAATATTGTTACAAGGGTTTGTTTTGTTTATTCCATATGTATTTTGACCGCCTCCATACCGGTCCGTTCTATGTATCTATAACTTGAGCGCAGTCGCTGTACTCTACCCACTCACGTGACACTCGACGATCACAGCGTGAGAAATTACCTGCCCAATTGCATGAATCTCTCCTTATGAAAAGGACTCTCAATTATCTCGCACCTTTGTTTAAAGTGAAAATCTCTTATCTTTTACTACTTGGAGCGTTTACATATTTTTGAACAAACAACATAATTATCAGATGTCGCGTGAGAAATTACGCTTTGATTCACGAAGACGCACAAGAAATGGATACTAATATATTATACTTTTAATAAAATTCTCATTATTATTCATCTCTTAAAATAAATTTTAAGAATTTTAAAAACTAGAGACGGTTTACAGATTATGATAATAATAATAATATACCAGAATAATAACTTTAAGATTTAATATTTCCCTATCTAGAAGTAAAACTTAAAGCAATACTTATATTTCATCCATACGAAAACGTACAGAGATAAAATATCAAGAAAATAAACAAGATCAGACAGATATTTAAGGATTTGAGAAAAACATACATATAACATACATAACATAGAGTTTCATATACTCGACTACATAAATATATTCAAAGGCAAAGTAAATATTATTTGATTTCTTAATGCAAACATGATCACTACATGGCGATTAAATAAACAGACGGACAAATACTCATCAGATATTGAAGAGGCTTAGAATAATATAATCATTGAGGTAGAGAAATCAAGCTCTAATGTAGAGGTGCGAACGGGGTGTATTTACTACTTAATGGAATATAAGCAATTAGACCGGTTGATGGGATCAGTAGCGCTGACAAGGTGCAAACGAGAGTGGACGGACCGGATACGTCAGCATAAAAATAAAACAATGCCGAGGAATTACCATAGAGCAAGAGCGGAACGGAGGGATAATGTGAAATACGATCAAATAAGAAGGTTTATTTTTTTCAAGAAATAATGGGCACTTTCAAACCTTGAACATGACATAAATTTAATAAAGTGAAAAATATGTTTTAAATACAAATGACGTTATTTCATTTACGTTAATTGGAATGAAGTCTATCCATTCCAATTATTATACCATGTAATAGAATAAATATGGTGACATAAGGCAATAGTTCGTTAAGTGAGTGTGTGTGAAGGCGCCGAAAGCGTTCAACTTTGCTGACTCAGCAACGACGCACTACCGTGCACCACCATTAGAGAAACTTATCATTACGTCGCAGTCGCGCGTATACTTCGCAGAACCAGAACCTAAACCAACCAGTCATCTAACTTAGGGTTGTCTCTAACGACAATTATTGTACTAAATTATTTATATATTATATTAATAGGTCGGGGCAAAGGTGTTTTCGTATTTTGAATGTATTATTAGTAACCAAACTTCTTTGGCTGTACTGTAATAAACTAGTTCCCGCCACTTTTCAACTGTTTTAAATTTGCTAAATGAACGTATGTAACGAAGAAATTCGGTACATTTTAAAGTTTTATTACAAGAAAGGTAAAAATGCAACGAACGCTGCGAATAAAACTTGTGCGGTTTACGGACTTAATGCGGTATCAATAACAGTAGCACAAATGTGGTTCAAGCGTTTCAAGTCTGGAAATTTTAGTGTGACAGATGAGGTCCGCTCTGGACGCCCTGTCACAGATAAAATCAGTGCCATCTTTGAGAAAGTGGAGCAAGATCGACATAATAAGGACTAGGCTAGGACATTGCTGATAAACTGGATGTATCTGGATTATAAAACAGTTTTACATTATATACGAAAATTTGGGTAAAAGAAGAAACTTGACATTTGGGTACCACATGATCTCACTGAGAGAAACCTAATGCAACGTGATTCCATTTGCGATTCTTTGTTGACACGTAACAATTCCGAACCATTTCTTAAGCAGTTTATTACGGGTGACTAAAAATGGGTGACTTATGATAAGAATGGTCGAAGCATGGACAGGCCCCACAGATCGTGGCAAAGCCCGGCCTGACTCGGAACAAAGTGATGCTATATGTATGGTGGGATTGAAAAGGAATGGTCGAGCTTTTGCCACCGGGTAAAGCTATTGATTCTGACTTCTACTGTCACCAACCGATGAGGTTAAAAAAGTTATTGAGAAAAACCGGCCCGAGCTGGTGAATAGGAAGGGCGTGGTGTTCCGCCATGACAACGCCAGACCGCACTCATCTATAGCCACGCAGCAAAAATTGAGAGAGCTTGGCTGGGATGTGTTGATGCATTCTCCGTATAGGCCTGACTTTGCTCCATCAAATTTCCATCTGTTTAGGTCAACTCTTTAGGTAGCATAAAGCTAACCTCAAAAGAACACTGAATACTTCCTGTCAGATTTTTTAATCAAAAATCTCAAAATTTCTACAGGAATGGGATCATGGCACTACCTATAAAATGGCAACAAGTCATCGGTCACTCATGCACATATTAGAATAGATAAATAAAAAATTATACCAAAAAAAAAATCCTTTGTATGAATAATACGAAAATACTTTCCGACCTTCTATATACATTTACACTTATTGTATCTTTTTGATACAGTCAACAACCTTTTTTTAAATTTTAAATATATATATGTTAATTTAATTTAATATTTATATATTTCTCTTTAACATGTGAATTCGGTTTTCTATTTTTGTGTCATAGTATTGTTAATAGTATTTTTTAAAACTTCTAATTTTAACCAGAAGCTGTTTAAAAATACAATTTTAAAAAGATTCTGGTTCTTTTAAGAGAATTATAACATCATAAGGATCTGATCTGACAGTTGACGCAAGTTGACGCAGCCAAAAATTTAGTACCATACAAAAGCTACTGGAATTTACTTTTTATATAATATGAAAATACGGGTTGAGCGCAGTTGAGTATAAACGTTTCTACTTTATTAAAAAATACTTTAATGAAATATCACACTAAGTTTAAAAACGTATCTGCACAATTGTATTATTTTTTTATAAAGATAAGACTAAATAGATATCTAACGTGATTAAAAGATAATGCAAAATAATACTAGATTATTCCTTTTAACAATGACTGTATTGTTGATATATGTAGACAATAAAAATAAAATGCCTCGACACTAGAGCGAAAAAAATGGAAATAAAAATTTTAATAAATATTTCATCTCCTCGAATCGAACCCACAACCAGTCGGTTTTACAATCACACGTTGTGCCCCTTTGCCACTACTGGTTTCAAAGATATTTTGTATCCCGCACAAAGCAGATGATGGAACTTAGTGTTAAGACACTCCGTTCCCCACTTTCCGCCGAGTTCTGGAGGCATTGCGTATTGAGTGACGGAGCTCAATGCCGCGCTTTGCCTCGGCACCAGAGCGAAGTAATGAAAATATAAATGTAAATAAATATTTAATTTCCTCGAGTGGGGATCGAACCCACAACCAGTCGGTTTTACATTTTGTGCCCCTGCGCCACGACTGGCCTGAATATAAAAGATATTTTTAATATAAAGAAATTAAAGTGAGGCGTATCTACGTAACTTCGAGTTTTCTAAAACAGAATAATTGAATTTCTAAAAACATTTACTATGACACAAGAATAGAAACCCCAATTCACATGTTATCCTACATTTTATGAGTAGCAACCCTTAGTTCTATCAATTAACACCGCCACCAATTTGTTCAGATAAAAACGACCATGACTAGATGTCGATACGTCCTTGTTACTACTGTGCGTTTTAACAAAGGTGCTTTATAATAACATACTTAAAAAAAGTATTTAATAGCTACCGAGTGCCGTGGCCGAATTTATTACTTAAAATAATATAAGTTATATTGATAGGCCACCTCCATTGAAAGTTTTTATTATAATATTATTTATTTTTTGATTATTTACTTTTTCTTACGTTATAATTCTATAAGTATAATAAAGTACATAAGAAATATTAAAAGAAACGTAAACAATTAAAACCAAAGAAACTGAACATATATAGACATACCTTTCTACGTTATAAGTTTTTATAGGATTTTTTTGTTGATAAATCAATGACAAAAGTTATAACAACCGTATAAAAACTTTACCATGCTTAAATTAAATGACAACTACCGTTTCTTTATTTATTTTCATATAGCAGTAATTAAGTGTTGATAAAACAAATTTTGAATGTAATATTGTTAATATAAAACAAGTTATTATTTTTTCTACTTTATATATAAAAAAAAATAACATGTTTATACAACCGCATATTTTCTTGTAATAACATAAGTAAATAGGCAAAAAATATTTATCAAACAAACAGAACGTTTCTACAATATAGAAGTGTACACTATAAAAAAACTGAACCATAACAATAAATGAAGATATTCAATTTTCTTCAATTGCTCATAC
>DWLH01002577.1:0-10626 GCA_018249795.1 Heliconius telesiphe telesiphe | reverse complement strand
TTTTCGTTTGTTTCGAATTAATAGTAACCACTTTTTCTATATATATGTATATCGTATTCACATCTTCTTAGTTATCTAGTTTGAACAATTATACAGTGGAAAGTTGTAATGGATGTCAGAGAGCACTTGACTATGTAATGCTCAAAATTGTATTTTATAATGTAGCACAAGAGGGAAGGGTAGATTTAACCTTTAATTAAGAAGAAGGATAATGCATTTAAAATATAAGTAGGTATTCAAGTACGTACGCTACATTACGAAAATAACATAAACATATAAAAAATCGTATGTTTATGTGAATTTGTTTAAAGTTTAAGTTATTTTCGAAATATTATAGGGTACTTGACTATTGAGTTATGATTTATTATAAAATCAGCTTTACGCTGTATCCCGCACAAAGCAGGGTAGGCAGAGGAAACCTAGTGTTAAGACACTCCGTTCCCCACTTTCTGCCAAATTCTGGAGGCACAACCAGTCGGTTTTACAGTCACACTTCGTGCCAATGCGCCACGACTGGACTCTATGATTTATTATTATAGAAAATAGTTGTTTTGAAAAATTCAAAACAATTAATTGTCAGGCGATAATTTATTTTTACGAAATTCAAAATATATAAATCGAACTAAGCAGATTTGATTAATCAACATAAAATTACATTGAGTACATATGTATGTTGTATAAACAAAACATTGACTATAATTTTCTTTAGGTTCACGCTATATAGGTACATAAAGAGAGAATCTAGCGTTAAGACACGCTGCTCCCGATGTCCGTTTGGGTGGCGGAACTCAACGCCACGCTATATCTACTTACGAGAGGAGGGGGGCAATACAAATAAAACATTATTTCGAGAGAACATGTAATATTTGTAATAAAACAATTGAAGGTCATACCTATGCGCGGTGACCCACAGCCAGCCGTCGCCCATGTCGTTATGCACGAAGAATATGTCGCCCTTTTGGAAGGTCAACTCGTCAGTGTCCGGCATCTTAGTGTACGGCAGTATAGCCACAACGCGCTGAAAGTTATTATTTCTATAGAAACATGTAATGATTACTTTCTAAATGTGGAAGTTTCAAATAAAAATACTATCGAAATCAATTTGCGGTAATGAATTTAAAGTTTAATGTATTTCATATCATATACGTTAAATAAAATAAATATTACAGAATTTACATAGGACAAGAGAGATAAGAGATAAGACTTTGTATAGTTGAATGCGATAATATCAGAAACAACTGGTTAAATAGAGGCCAGTCGTGGCGCAGGGGCACAAAGTGTGACTGTAAAACCGACTGGTCGTGGATTCGATCCCTACTCGAGGAGATGATAATATTTACTTTAATTTATACTGGATAATGGTTATGTGTCATACACAACTCTTAGTTATTTTCATTTGACCACGCGGGCGAAGCTGCGAAAACTAAGTAGTTCAATATAAAATTACATTTAAATACAAAAGAATTATATTAAAAACTGTTGCTTTACTCACCTTTTTATCATTGACTGGTTCTGGTGGAGGAATAGGCTCAACTAAACGCTCACGCTTAAGAAGATCTGAGCAGTGGCTGTAAAAACCTACTAGCTCTGTCAAAGAATCGAACTGGCGACCTCCTATGTAATAATCACCACACACAGCTGTTATTCTAAAAAAATATATATGAGTTTAGCATCAATTGCTAAAAATATTAGTTATAAATAGTTTTTTTTTTAAATACCTGAAATGGTTAATTCCAGTGCGTCCTAAGTAACTCAGTACATATGAGCCTGGCTTACGGTCACTTTCACGTACTGCAATATAAATTATTAATTTATTATTTATCTTATCAGTTTGAGCGGGGGCGGTTATGGCGCAGGGGCACAAAGTGTGACTGTAAACGTGACTAGTTGTGGACTCGATCCCCACTCGAGGAAATGCAATATTTATTTAAATGTATATTTTCATTTCTTCGCTCTGTTGTCGAGGCAAACCGCGGCGTTGAGTTCCGCCAGTCCCAGGTTCCCTCTGCCTACCATGCTAGGTTCGGAATACAGCGTGAAGCTGATTTTGATTTAATTTGTTATAAATTACCAGAAATTAATAAATGAAACTAATTAATTCCCTCGAGTGGAAATAAATCCCACAGGGATGTGGGCCATATTTACAGTAATGTGATGTGTCACTGCACTATGTTTGATTAGGCATTCATATATTTAAATAATTAAAAATTTACAACTTTGAAATATATAATATTCTAAGTTTCACCACCAAAAATAGCCACAATAAATCTCAGCATTTATTAATTTTAATAGCATATATAATTATTTAGTTATAGATTGGATTGGATTGTTAGTTATCCTGTATAAAGAACACTCCTTTTATCCTATTTTACTTAAACTTGAGACATTACATATGGAGTGTCTGAGCACAATGGACTTTGTCCAATCACTCAATACTCACTCTGAGTAATAAAATTAATTCATACTGTACTGGGATCAAACCCATAACCAAAGTTACACACTGTCCCACTGTACAACAATGTTTTCCATACTAAAATATGTCTTTCCTAAGCAAATTTTTTTTATTCAAAATTATAAAGTATAAAAATTTTCACAATATAATAACTTCACATAAAAAATGGTACACATGTACATTTTATCATGCAAATATATTGTTGTTACTTATTTGTATACATACAAACTTGCATAACAATAGTAGAATACAAGTTGTTATAATTTTAAATGGCTTCACTTTTTATTAAGCATATAACAAAAAAAGATTGTATTGAGAAATATTACCCATTGTTTTAAAAGTTACTATTACAAAAATGTATGTGCTACAGAAATGTATTACTTTAAATAATAAATAAAAAATATATGTTACTACAAATGTTTTACTTTACTGTTATTTAAAATTTGATTAACTTTATAATATATTTTAAGCTAAGATATATTTCTTTTTTTCAAAATCTTATAATTTGATTTATAATTATGGAATATTTTACCTAAATAACTGCCATGTTTACCAGCAGCCCATAATCTTTCCTCTGAAGTGTATCTGTCCAACCGTCCATGATACCATTCAGTTTCTGGAGGAGCAAGAACTGCCTGTCTTTCACCTATTAACATAAAAAGAAATATACATATTTTACCTAAATTTAACACTAAGAATAAATTTAATGTTTAAAATAATTAAGCTTACCATTAGTACTGGGACCATCAGCTTCATCTAACTCTAAATCTGCTGCTAACTCTCCTAAATCGACTCCGCCGTCCTCTGATTCCGTGGATGGAGAACCTAACTTATCCTTTATAGGGGGTCCAATCGGCGCTCCCATTGCTCGTATTAGATCAGCCATTTTTATCACTTATCACCAAAATTCTTATAATTTAAACTTTTTCCTATATGTAATGTGACTCATACATTATTCATTACATCAATAATATAATTTTTTTGGGATATCTTAGCCTGTTTACAATGGAAATTAAATATAATATAGGAATCACTAAGTATGCAACTTAACTTAAAGAGTACGCATCGTTAATTAGACAACAATTAAACAATTACTAGTAAATCTACTTTACAGTATAGTGTACTTATACGCAAAAATCAAGTAAATACGGTAGGAAGAGGAATCCTTTTATTACACACATCAATACGCCCGTCCGATAATCAGACAAAAGTCACAAAACACTATATTTTTGACAATTTTCTAAAGTGTAGCCAGTTATAAATATATTTCATATTTAAGGAACTTAATTGAAATACTGTTTGCTCTACACAATAAGTTTTATTAAGCTTTATGGCAGTTCTCCAAAACGCACAAATTTCAGTTTCCTTGTGCTTACTCATTAATAGTAAATTATTTTAAGAAGATGAATATCATATTAAATACTTAACTTAATAATAAACAAGTAGTCTAGACAATTTTAATGATTTAGTGTATACAAAAATATATTTTAAGAAAAAAACCTTCAAAAAATTTAATATTTTACGTGGAGATTTGCTGTGTTCTTAGCTAATTTCTTTTCAAAAATATTCGTAATTAAACTATATAAATTTTTATTGCTATTTTTAATGAAATAAGTACATACTTAAAGTTTTTAATAATAAAACGTGCTTAAAATTTAAGTGTATCTACACAAAAATCGATCACAAAAAAAGTTTATAAAAATAGGGTAATTGATCCAGCGAGCCTTTGTTTTAATTATTGCCACGAAAATACTAGATCTAACGTACTGTTTATATTGGGTTATAATAATGTTAGCATGCAGAGTTTTAACTTCCGACGGTGCAACTGCCGCCACGGATGCTTTAACAATGTAGAAATAAGTCTTAAATTGGATTCTTCTAATTTTAGCACATCAATCGTCATTGATATCTTTATTTACTACTTTTAGATGGACATTTCGAACAAAATCAATAACCGGCACATTTCATGTACTTTGAATGTGTTTTTGATAAAATTCCAACGTGTTTTATGTGAAAACATCATTGATTGCGACGTCATTGCCAGGTAAATGGTAAAAGATGGCAATGACGCTGGAAGAGAAGTAATCTGAAGACAATGATTATTAACTTTTAAAATAGACGAATGGGTCTAATTTCAGGCTGAAGTCCTGAATCTTAGACATATTTCTAATAGGTTAACTCATGGATGGGTCGTGTAATGAATTTTTAATGTTTAAACCAGCTATGACAAAAAATTTACGTAGTACTTAAATTTTTTTCGTGAATTTTCTCGGATTCTATTCTTTTGAACCTTCTTGCTGTATCACTTCCATGGCATTCAGTTTCAGTGTAATGGAAACGTTATAAATATTATTACTGTTTTTCGCATATAGAACAGTACAAGAATAAGCTACTTCAACTTAAATTTTAGATTTAGAGTTAATAAAACATATCTAAAAGCCCTACTCTTTGTATGTTTTACTTTATCCACTGTTACCACTCAATCTCTTTAATAATCAATCTCTTTATAAATGCGCTAGCCATGCGGGGGTTTCTTATTCCTTCCTCCCTGTATATATCTTTTCTCCAGAGCGAGGGTTTGTGATTTATAAGACCCGATGTTATGGTTAGGTTTATCCGCTCTTTACCCAGACGCTGCTGACTTTGATGCATGTCCATTCTTGACATTGGAGATTCCCCCAATGCCGATGCTTCCCCTTTTTTTAACAATGTATGTTAAATCTCAGTTACTATCTAGTTTTTATAGGTCTACACACTGCAGAGGAAAATTACGGTTCCACTGGTCTTACGAATTGGATTTACTTTCTTGTTAGACTTAAATATAGTTTTAATGGAAGCATTTTCTCTTAAAATGCCTTAAAGATGTTGCATTTCTGTCTATTTCAAAAGTTGTTTTACATATGGTAGAAGTCCCGGTTGTCTTTCTACTGAGGGTCTTCTGATAACGCTGGAGGGGAGTAGGCATATTGCTTTGATGAAAGGCATTCTTCACCTATCAAAGCTTGTCCCCTAGGTGTTCAGCGTCGCAGAGTTGGTGGGCTCTTTGAAATAAAGATTTGCCAATGGTAAAAAAATGTGGGTAGGATTCACTATTGTTTCTTTGTTAGCTAACTTAAGATCTTTCAGCCCACCAACAAAATGGTGAGAGTCCTTGGCATGTTGAGCCAGTTTATACCTTGGTGTACCGATTTGGCTAACTATTGAAGATACAGTCAGTTTAGTCTTATTGTGTATTTTCGGCAACCCATACAGTTTTCGACATTTTACACAACTAGTTACGAGGGATTTAATGTTACATATCTTACGCTGCTTTCATTCTTCTTCTGCAACACCTACGTTTCGCTGCCGTATATCAGCGTCGTTCGTCAGCATTGCACAGTGTTACTAAACGTGCAATTATTCTTTTATTTCACGGTCTCACCAATGCATCTAAGGCACCGGTAATTCTGTTACCGGCAGCAATACGCCTGTACGTCTTTTCTTCATTTCTTTCAAATGCAAGAATAGGCTCTGATCCTTCTTTAAGAAAGGTCTTTCCTTGATTTTCTTTCCTGAATTTTCCTCGCATGTCACTTTGTGTCACTTCATGCTGCCAAGTTTACATGGCGCACCCATATTCAATACGTGAGACGTGCCTTTTCCTTCTCGCACACAGGCTGAGTGATCTCTATAAACAGACTTTACAACAAGGGAAGCGATTAAAATATTGTTTCGAGGTAGTCTCCCAAAATATCTTACACCCCTGTCTAACATCTAAAAAAAAATCTTGGTTTAGGACAATGTGTGGCAAATTAGTAAACAACTTTAGGAATTACTAAAATTTCGTTAGAAATTTTGCTCGTTAACATTTTATTTCTTTCTTTCTCAAAACTTTCACACTTCATCTTTATCAGTACTTTCGTTTGGTGCCTTTGTAGCTTATCGTGCTTATTTTATGCCGTGTGATCCCGGCCTAGAGTCACGTCGCCAGCAATGGCAACACGCATGGGCAGACTCGACTAGATCATTACCACCCCCGGCATTTAAATCCGGCGTTAAGTAGTGGCTTTATGTCACTGCGTTTCGCATCAGGTAATGCCGGGCTCCGGCGCCCAACCCTTCTTAAAGGCCGGCAACGCACCTGTAGCTCTTCTGGTGTTGCACGGGGTCGTGGGCGGCGGTGACCACTTACCATCCAGGTACCAGGTGACCCGAACGCTCGTTTGCCTTATCTTTTCTATAAAAAAAAAATCCTTTTTCTTTTTTAAAAAGATTTATCTGAGGCCTTATGATCCTAATGAGCTTATTTTCTCTACAGTGTCTTCCACTTTATCAACCCACCATTTATCATGCTTTTTACTAAAACCTCGTTTTCATTTACCACATATTTTTGTCGCTGCTTTTCTCATATAATTCTTAAATATAATGGTAGAGTATACTTCAACGTTTCCGTTTGCTGTTTCAAAGATGTCTAATATTTTGCAAGTACTTATTCCTCTTTGATCGATGGATCTTAAACCTTTCAGTTTCTTTTGCGATAATTCGACTCCAAGTTTGGACGTCTTGTACCTCAAAATGAAACAGACTCCTTATTCTAGTAACGACTATATATTGATCTGTTCCAAGGATAGCATCTTAAGCACTCGTGTGTCCACAACTTAACCTTAAATATACTGATCCGCTAGGAATAAGTCAATCATACTTTTCACGGTGAGAATATAATAGAACGTGCGAATGGATTGGTGATGAAGGAATAGCAAAAAAGATTAATGAAGAAAAAGTGAGCGGTAACAAAGATAGGGGGAAACTTCGGTTGACCTTCGAAAATACAGCATACTGAAGGGGGAAAATCAGATGGCATGTATGAAAAGTTGATGATAGTGGAAGAGGTGAAAGAGGTATATAGAGACCGTAGTGTTTGGCGTTCCGTTCTCTCCAACTTTCCCACTAGTAATACAGCGTGAATCTAAATAAGTAAGTATTTATTATTATTATTTTTTTATGGAAAGGACAAGGCAAACGAGCGTTCGGGTCACCTGATGGTAAGTGATTACCGCCACCCACATTCACACATTCTGTTGTAAAGAATCATTGTTGGTACCACAGCATAGTTTTTCTTCATTTGCTTATCATTATTCTACACTAATTGTCATTGCCCGTATTAACACATTTTTAAAAAATTCCATTTATAAAATAAATAGGGGTTGTTCATAGATGCCACTTCAATAAACGTGCATTATAATGTCCAAGCTAATTTTTGGTTAAAAATAACAATTTTAGGAGAACTGCCATTTATATTAATCATGAATTATGAACAATTTCAGTCCATATAATATTTAAAAAATTTGTAGTATTACACATTTTTTTAATTATTAATACCATGTCAAATTTTATTATTTTTACAAATAGTACATTTAATTAGGTTATGATAAAGACCAAATAAAGAAGATAAATTTAATTTAGTTTTTTGTCATTATTGAAAAAGTAAACAGTAGATGAAGCTATAAATAATATTTTATGTTTTGACAATTTTATGCATATTTAAAGATTTAAAATGCATTTCAATAATTATAAATCGTAAATTTTATATTTTGATTAGCTTGCTAAGGTAAGTATTTTTTTTATTTGTTTTAAATTTTGCTTGTAGTTTATAGAATTAGATGCCTATATTCTCCTACTCAACTTCTTGAAAAACTAACTACTTTACAATTATATTTAGTATATACACAAAATCAGATTCATACTTATCTTAATAAATTAAAATAAAGCAGCAGCAGCCAATATTTAGATGTGTAGATTCTATCTAGTTGAATCAAAGATCTGATCGAACTCACCGGAAGCCACTGAACCACATAACCGATCGTATACTGGTGGTGTTAAGCTCCAAGTCTCCTCTCAAGTTCAACTCACAATATATCAAAGTTTCGTGAAAAGTACTATTTCCACTAATATTAATAGGTTCACTCTGCATGGGTAGCAGAAAGAAATGTTTTAGAACCTGTATCGGCATAATTTAAGCGTAATCCGTCATGAATGATTTTGGTGTTATGTTTCCTTCACTGCCTTTTCCATTTTATACCCATTCCGCTACTATTGCGGCATTAACCTGTCTATCTACATCTTCTCTCTGCCTATCAATGTAAAGATGTATACATATGTTCAGATGAAGGAAAATAGCAATGTTGTAATTTTAGTTACTACTAGGTACATATACTTACAATTATCGTATTAATTTTATTATAAAATATGCGTTAAATGTTAAATTATAATATTTATTATTAAGGCCGTCGTGGTGCAGTGACACAAGCATATGACTATAAGCGTGACACTTGTGGGCTCGATTTCCACATTTTAGGGTGCATGAATTATTATTATATTTTTATTTTTTTGCTCTGGTAACTAGGCAAAGCGTTTGAGTTCTACGACACAACACGTAACATCTGGAAAATTCCGCGTAAAGTGGGGAACGGAGTGTCTTTACTTCGCTGTATGCATGATACAGCTTGCAACTACAAAAATAAGAGTATAAATATTGTTAACTACCTAAGGTTTCTTGTAGGTAAAATGTTATCAATAAGTAGCATAATTAAAAAATAAAAATTAGCAAAACTTTGTATATTATAATAATAGTCGTTGCATCTACAATGTAGAGGTAAATTAATAATTTTTACGATGGCAGCATTTATTAAAATAAGGTGTCTATATAAGTCACTGACGGCGGTTCACCCTTGAATTTTATTATTTTACGTGCGATTGCAAACGAGCAACTGACTTGGTGTTCAAGTGATTTATTATTTAGTTTTGTTTATTTAAAAAACAGTAATTTTGGCCAGCAATTAATATTTTAAGCAAAATAAGTCTCAATAGTAGACATACAGTTTTTAGTTTATAAAATAAAGGTACGCTTTGTAAATCCCTAATCAAATTAAGTGCATATTGCGCATTGCGCCACTATTTATGTCATGACGGTGTTTGACGCCATTTTGTAATCGAGACCTTTCCTTGTTCTTTGTCTTCATCCTTTTGAATTTATCTACGCAATAGACGTTATTCATCTGTAATATTGCAAAATTTATAGTTTTTTTATCTTACCTTCTTTGTTACAGATATCAAAATGCAGATTTTCGTGAAAACACTTACGGGTAAAACCATTACTTTGGAAGTTGAACCTTCCGACACTATTGAAAATGTAAAAGCCAAAATTCAAGACAAGGAAGGCATTCCACCAGATCAACAACGTTTGATTTTTGCTGGAAAACAATTGGAAGACGGTCGCACTCTTTCTGACTACAATATTCAAAAAGAATCTACTCTTCACTTGGTATTGCGTCTGCGTGGTGGAATGCAGATCTTTGTTAAGACTCTTACAGGAAAAACCATCACGTTAGAGGTAGAACCGTCGGACACTATTGAAAACGTGAAGGCAAAGATCCAAGACAAAGAAGGTATTCCCCCAGACCAACAGAGGCTCATTTTTGCTGGAAAACAACTGGAAGATGGCCGTACATTATCTGATTATAATATTCAAAAGGAATCTACTTTACATTTAGTATTGCGGCTTCGTGGCGGTATGCAAATATTTGTAAAGACCCTTACTGGTAAAACAATTACTTTAGAAGTTGAAGCCTCTGACACAATTGAAAATGTGAAAGCTAAAATTCAGGACAAAGAAGGCATTCCACCAGATCAACAACGTCTTATTTTCGCTGGCAAGCAATTGGAAGATGGTCGCACATTGTCAGATTATAACATTCAAAAAGAGTCGACTCTTCATCTTGTGCTTCGCCTCAGAGGTGGCATGCAAATCTTTGTTAAAACCCTCACTGGTAAAACCATCACTCTTGAGGTTGAGCCCTCTGACACAATTGAAAATGTAAAGGCTAAAATTCAAGACAAGGAAGGCATTCCACCAGATCAACAACGTTTGATTTTTGCTGGAAAGCAATTGGAAGACGGTCGCACTCTTTCTGACTACAATATTCAAAAAGAATCTACACTTCACTTGGTATTGCGTCTTCGTGGTGGAATGCAGATCTTTGTTAAGACTCTTACAGGAAAAACCATCACATTAGAGGTAGAACCGTCGGACACTATTGAAAACGTGAAGGCAAAGATCCAAGACAAAGAAGGTATTCCCCCAGACCAACAGAGGCTCATTTTTGCTGGAAAACAACTGGAAGATGGCCGTACATTAT
>DWLH01002576.1:0-10628 GCA_018249795.1 Heliconius telesiphe telesiphe | reverse complement strand
TGCACCTGGTAGATCTTCGAAGTTACATTGACGGTAAATTTGAATGTCATCTGCATACATATGATAGAGAGAAGAGATATTCCGAGTAATTGAGTTAATGAAAATTGAAAAGAGTAAAGGAGATAGCCACATTTTGCCTCGTTACCAGATCGGGAAAATTCAAATATTAAATATTTACACCTTCAAACTTAAAATGATATTATGACTTAAAATAATTATAACTTATAAATTTTTTACGAGCTGTCTTTTTAAAAATTTTAGTAAAAAATATTTTTCTTGGGTACATTACTTTGAATTGCGTATAATTATAAATCTCTGAGACATGTAACATTTTGCACATCATTAAAATAAAGTTATTGTATATTTTGCCTTCGATGTTTAAAAATGACTCTAGGTGAAGAATAATCATTAAAAGTAAGTATACTCGTATATATATATATATATATATATATATACTTACTAATATTTTTATATATATATATAATATCGAGACAAGTCGTGGCGCAGCGGCACGAGGTGTGACTGTAAAATCGACTAGTTGTGGGTTCGATCCCCACTCGAGGAGATGAAATATTTAGTTAAATTTATATTTCCATTTCTTCGCTCTGGTGTCGAGGTTAAGCGCGGCGTTGAATTCTGCCACTCAACACGTAGAAAGTGGGGAACGGAGTGTCTTAACACTAGGTTCCCTCTGCCTACCCTGCTGCGTGCGGGATACAGCGTGAAGCTGATTTATATAATATATTAAATAATTATAATTCAATTACCTCCACAATTCGGCGGAAAGTGGGGAACGGAGTGTCTTAACACTAGGTTCCCCCTGCCTACCCTGCTGTGTGCGGGATACAGCGTGAAGCTGATTTAATTTTTTTTTAAATTATAATTGAACCTGTAATTTTTTTATTATATAAATGTTCCTCCAGCCTCCAATTAAGAAACTTATACAAAAAGTTCACTTCAAACTCAATATACTAAAGACACCTTACTTACTCTATCCTGATAAGCGATTAATGCAATTAAATTTTAATAATTTCCTACCCGATAATAGATGGCGCTATATACTAAAATGCGTAAAATTCACTTGCATTTAAAGAAGTCGTAATCGAAGAACTATATTTCCTTTTTATTTATTAGCAAAAGGAAAAATTAAACAGTATACTTACATTCATTTGAAAGCAGCGAAGGGTAAACATAAAATAATTGTATTTTATTCATACAAAATATATTGTACTTTCCGGCAATTTATAAGTATATTTATAACGCACCTTCAAATAGATTTTCTAAAAAAAAGTGTTTTTTTACAATTTATCAGAAAATCTTAGAATGACATTTAAAAAAAATAATTAAATCAAATTTAATCAGCTTTTAGCATTTAGCGTTAGGCAGAGGGAACCTAGTGTTAAGACACTCCGTTCCCCACTTTCCGCCAACTTCTGGAGGCATTGCGTGAGTGGCGGAAATCAACGCCGCGCTTTTGCCTCGACACCAGAGCGAAGAAATAAAAATATAAATGTAAATAAATATTTTATTTCCTCGAGTGGAGATCGAACACTTTGTGCACATGCGCCACGACTGGCCTCAAAAAAAAATTATAAGTTATAATAATTTTCATTTTTAGGATTCGATATATGTATTTTAGGATTCGATATTGTAATTGAGAATATTAACTAGCTAATTATAGTATAGAACTTAAATAAGGTTAAAATATATATATAAGTTTTCTTAATAAGTGTTTTTCTTTCCTAAGTGTGATATAACATTTTAAAAATGTTAAAAAATATAAAGAAATTGTATTCTCTCTTGCCCAACGATAATTCTGCGGCTTCGAAACAGCCGGGGTTTAATTCCCGCTATGTTTAATTTTTATGTAGCTGGTAATGCCTGCAGTGAAAAATGGAGACTTGAGAGGCTTGAAACTAGATTCTCTCCACTTACCCTGGTAAATATAGGGTGTAAAATCACTGTAGTGTAAATCTTACAGACATAAATGAAAAAAAATGCTTAAGAATAATCATGTAGCTATTTAAGCTTGATTTACTATCAAAATCTTACAAATAGTATGATTTAAAAATCTTCAATTATAATTTATGGTCTACCCTAAAGGTGGTCAAAGATCGTTGGGCTGTAATTTATTAAGAGCCCCCAACGTCTTGGTATAGCACGACCCAGGTGGTTATTTAATTGGAAAAAAGGTAATTTCATTCAACCCTATTCCGTACGGAAGACCGTATAAAGACACCTTTACGTAGAGTTAAGAATGTAATCATTATAGAATGTATAACGAACTAATTAATAATAGAAATCTTAAATAAGCAATATTTTATTTTACATTGATTTCACATATATTTTTTTTATAATTTGTTTTTGTTTGACTTTGTATATGGACGACGAATCGTCGTCGTATATACAAAGTCCATAAGCGCAAATAAACATTCTTATCATTACTATTCCTACTGTTCATTACTACTACTACTACTACTTATTCATTACTATAAACTTAATTAAAATTAAAATGTTTTACTTTTTTAGGCACAGAAAGAAATTCTTTTATTTTTATTAACCTTAATCATTACGAGGCTAGTCGTCGCGCAGTGGCACAAAGTGTGACTGTAAAACCGACTGGTTGTGGGATCGATCCTCACTCGAGGAGATGAAATATTTACTTAAATGTATATTTCCATTTCTTCGCTCTGGTGTCGAGGCAAAGCGCGGCGTTGAGTTCCGCCACTCAACACACTTAGCATCCAGAATTCAGCGGAAAGTGGGGAACGGAGTGTCTTAACACTAACCTAATGTAGTCTCCTCTGCCTACTCCGTTGTGTGCGGGATACAGCGTGATGCTGACTTATAACCTTAATAAATTGAAGCCAATTTTATATTCATAAAAGAAAAAAACATAAAAATACAATAAAATAGAATATTCTATTCTATAAAATTAGAACTCTACACCATCTGTATAAAGTAAAGTATACACCTGGAAAGGGAGTGACCCCATTGTCTTAGATACAAGATAAAGATATTAATAATTTTATGCAAGCTATCGTTGGGTAATTTTGTTAATTACCGATCCGCCCTCTGAACCCTGCCATAAGCCATAAACCACTTATACGTTACTTATCTCATATGTAATTATTATCTCTATATTTAATAATATTGGTAATGTAAGCAAAATAATAATGGTATAATTTAGTGGTAAATCACTTCGTATTCTATGTTATTATTCTTGTTTTTCTCATATAGCAGGAATCTCCACGAAAAATTTGGATAAGTATTTGTAAAATTTGCGTATGAGATATTAGAGTATGTCATGGCACAGCAATACAGCATCTGGTATTTTCTGCATCGATGGGTAGGGAGAGTTCACTTTCCTAGTGTCAAGAATTCAAAAGAAGAAGGTGGAACTCACCGCGTCCTCATTTTGTTATGCTACAGCGGAGAAGCGAAAATTTACCCAAGAGTCACAAGATACATTTAGAGGTCACCTCACTAACCCTTATTTTGAATTCTTAGATGGAGTTTTAATTTAAATAATACAAAATTATTATTTCAGAGTATAATATTCACAAATTTCCATTTCAAATTACATTAATACAATCCCTAATTAAATAAAAAAAATGGTAGCACAGTTCACCAACAACTACATTCTAAAGATCTTCATATAAACATATATAAAATTTTATTTGATTATTAAACCCTCAAATAACCTAAAATACAAAAAAATATATGTAAAACGGTGACTTACGTTTAAAATATGCTAAAACACACCCGATATAACCACACGTCAGCTCTACGTACCCAGTGCCCAGTGCCCATCTGCCGCCCATCTGGCACCTGGACGCTGAATTAATTAGGCGGAGGCCGAGCACGCGCGCATATCGAATGATCTTAGTTTAACCGCTTTCGTAAAACAAATAGGTACTAAATACTAGTGGTAGACTTCAAATTTCAGCGATCAACTTCATATTTCTGTCAGTCAGTCGGTAACAAAAGAGTTTTATATGTATAGAAATTTTGTAGATGGTTCATATGCATGGTATAGTAATCTGTCAAAATGATTTTTTGGCACTGCCTCTCTTTATTCTTAAATTTGACAAAACATATCCCCTATATCCGATATCCGATATATAGACAGGATAGACAAAACAAATCTTTCTTTTTCGACTGTTTTATTGGTGCTGTAGTGATAAGAATATTTGATTGTTCACACAGTGGTCTCTTATCCAAAAGTATATCTCAAATTGAAAATAATATTCTTTGGTATTTGAAGATATGATAAAATGAAATTCAAAAACCTACCGCCGGCATTTCTGCTGAAAAGAACTGACAAAAAACTCAACAGTCGGACTTTTCATAGTAAATTTTAGACTATAATAGAATGATAACTATCCTGCATTTTAAGCCGTGTCGCTAGCGGAGTATCAAACCCACGACTAATTAAAATAAATGTAAACTTTTTGCCCTTAAAAACCATCTTGTCCCCAAAAGTTATATAATGGCTATAATTAAGAAAATAAGCATGAAATTCGACCCAGATGTCTAATGTACCCTGAGCGTAGTACCAGCGATCCTTATTTGATTATCGTGAAATTATAATTACTGCCTTGTGTAAAATGAATGTGTTGATGGTAACTTACTTTTTAACTGAATATTTTTGCTAAAAATGGATTGTTTTTTTTCGAAATACGGGCTGTCATAAAAAATATGATGTACATACTATATATTTTATTTAAAAAAAATATTTATGTTTCACTATAAATATTTTTCATATAAACATATATCAAATTATGATTAACACGTCAAACACAATACAAATCGTAATACATTTTGGTTTTCATTTAAGATTGGTATAATATGTAAATAGTAGAATACAAAATTATAGTTTAATCAAAAAGCTTAAATGTTTTTAATCATTTTGTTCTGTGGAAATTATATGAAACTTTACATAAGAGTATCTAAAATAAAGCTACTACAAGACTATACAAATAAGAAAAAAACAGTAGCAAAAACACATTTGTAAAAATAAAAAATACAATTTCAAATGTTCGTTTCAATGAATGCGTCAAAAACTCATTTTGAAATGAGGCGATATAATCGAAAAAAAAATGAAGAAATTAACATTTTCTATGCAAGTAAAGTGTCAAATTATACGCTGCGCACGCGCCGCATCTGCATACAAAGACCGACGGCAATTTGGTAACATATTGTAAATTACTTTGAAAAATTGGTTATGTGTAATAAAACAGTTTTTGTTGATTTAAGAAAAAAAAAACAATAATTTACAGCATTGTTGTGTTTTTGCTACATTTGAGCAATAAAATCGGAAAATCTAATAAATATCGATATATCATTAAGATAAACAGGTAAGCGATCAATTAACGAGAAATTTTATTGACAACGTTGTTCGTTTTAGCGGTCCCCAACCCCCATCTGCCGAAGTTCGGCCAATGCATCATTCGGCCCAAGTTTACTAGCGGAACCTAATTTAACCTACTCTTATTAGAGCGAGGAAATAATTAATTCTTTCGATTGGGAATTGAACCTATAACCATCGCGTCCAAATCAAACGCTGTACCGCTGCGCCACGTATCTTTTTGTATCCAGCTGTATGAGAACTAAATATATAAATAAAAATTTTCATAAATTAAACTTCATAAATTATCACTACATTGGATCTATTTGATGTATGTTTTATGTGTATATATATTTATATATATTTTACTGTATGTATGTATGTATGTAAATAGTTTATTAATCTATGTATTAATTACTAATATGTATATATTAGAAATATCTATATATCAGTATATTATTTTGTCTATATCTAAATTCATTTATTGTTTATTAATAAAAAAAATTTAACAACGTCCACCACCCACCTTCCTTAGCCATACTTAGCCATAAGGCCACCTTTTTGTACATTTGTTTTCATTAGTTTTTTTTTGTTTTTGTGTATTTTTATGCAAGTGGTGTACAAATAAAGAAATAAATAAAATTTTTCATCTATATATATAGAATACAAAGTAATTTACCACTAAGTTATAAATAAAAAAAATGTAGTGACATAAAAAAAAGTAGTGACTACATTCGTGTCCTATCGGGTATCAGTGTCTTTGCATAAATTTCCACAGTTTGTTAACTTTACGCACCTTGTCCGCTGCGGGATGCTCTACGCGTGTTGAGTTAGACACGTTCCATTATTTAAGGGGGAGATATTAAATATAGAAGAGAAAAAATATAACGAGACATACTTTTTTTATCCACATTTACTATATAATTTTTGTTAAGACTCACATGAATGTTTGTTTGGTAGAACGCGCTAATCTCAGAAACTACTTACTGGTTTGAATTAAAAAAATGTTTTTGTGTAAAAAAAATCAGCTTCGCGCTGCATTCCTCACACAGCGAGGTATGCAGAGGGAACATAGCGATAAGACCAATCCGTTCTCCACTTTCCGCCGAATTTAACGAGGCATTGCGTGTTAAGTGGCGGAAGGCTTTTGCCTTCGCGCCAGCGCGAAGAAATTAAGTAAAATATAATAAAATAAAAAAATATATTAAAAATAATAATTCTTTCCTTCGAGTGGGGATCGAACCCACAACCCTCCGTTGCATTTCAGTCACACTCTTTTGCTCCTGGGCCACGACGGCCTCAGCTATTCAACACGGTAGGAAGGAAACCTACCTCACGTACTCTGAGTGTGTCACGTCATACACAACTTTCAGTTACTTCCATTTGACTATACATGCGTAAAAGCAGGTTAAAGATAATTATTCATACAAAATATCTTCGCCTTAACCAAAATTAGATAGTAACCGCGTGCATCACGCGTGTACCTTTAGGTGTAGATATCATCACCAACTGCCGCACCCCGCCCCTATAACTTTTTTTTTAGTGTCTATGCACTATGAACTGCAGTGTGCACCGATAACAGAATTGCAGCTAATTGTTATTATCTACGTATTTTTTTTTTTATATTTGAAATAATGATCGAAAATATCTTTTAATGTGGTTGTTTTGTTTTTTCATTGTGGAAGGAGCTTCCGGTTGTATATTATATTGTTTTTTTACTTGCAAACTATTTTTGTACATACAGACATAACAACAACAAGAGCTAGAGCTTATGTTTGAGCTTATGTTTTTTGAGTTCGCTTTCATTTTAATGTATCTTGCATACAGCACGGTTAGTAGGTGTAACCTAGTGTTAAGATGCTACGTAACCCACTTTCCGCCCATTTTTTATGTCATTATGTGTTGAATGACTGAACTCAACGCCGCACTTATTGTTGTTGAGTAAAATGAAAGAGGTATTCAGAGAACGTAAAGATTGGCGCTCCGTTTCCTCTGGCTACCCCGCTAGGGATTAAGTGTTAACCTAAAAATATACTATTTAAAGTCAATAAAGCATTTTACTGTTGTAATAAATTGATTTTTTGTTATTCTTATAGCTTTTTTTTAAACCCACATCTGTCTATTGTTAATAATGACGCAGCTTAAAAGCTCATTAAAATGAAACACATGCTATTGATTACACTTACTTATAAAGGGTTACGGAACTAACACTATTGTGACCGTCGTGGCATATGAAGAACAACATCGCACTATAACATAAAAAGAATGCACTTTCAATTCCCATATGAGAAAATATTTATGTGTCTGTTGTTAGCTTCGTCATTCTGGTTAGTTACGCTGACGTTGATTTTGTTGCTGGAGAACTTTTACGAGATCTAAGGAAAAGAGGCTAAGAACACTAAAATGAAGTAAATCACTCATATTTTATAATTATGTTTGTTTTTTTTTATCATCACTCTATATTCCATACATAGCAGGTTAGGCAAATGGTACCTGGGAAACTAGTGTTAAGACACTTTCGTTTGCAACTTTTCGGCGAATTCTAGACGCGGAAGTCAACGCTGCCCGTTTTTCTCGTTACCAGAGCGAAAAAATGAAAATGTCAAATATTTCATTTCCTCGAGTGTGAATTGAACCCATGATCTGTCTAGTTAATAGTCACACACTTGTGCCCTTGCGCCACGGTTGGCCTCGTTATTCTTATAATTAGTATATTTATTAATATTATTTGTATTTTTATAATATAAAAAAAATATTCATATTCATATAGAATATTTCATTTAAATAAAATATTCTGATTATTTCTAGTGTTGTAAATCTCTAAATCTCTCCTTTACCTGGGGTAATAAATTGCACATTATTTAAAAAAAAATCTGTTTCTTTGAAAATGTTGAACGAGGAACGTATGCCATTAATTATAATGCCGACTACAGGTATCGAACCAGTGACTTCCGAGTTAGTAGTTAAGTAAGCTTGCGTAACGATAATTGGCCGGTAGCTGTGTACAGGATACAGTACGTTCCGCTTGTAGAATTAAAGTCTAATAAAACCTAAGTACCTAGTAACTTAGTATATGTGATTTGATGTATTGTAGTGAGATTAAATGAATATATTATTTTGTATATATAATTATATTTTAATCCTTTTATATTTTTAATTTGATTTTCAAAAACAATAAGAAAATAAAAATCAGCATTTTTTTTTCCTTCACTATGTATTAGGATAGGCAAAGGGAGCCCTAGTGTTAAGACACTCTGTTCCATACGAACTGCCTAATTTTCGAGATATTGCGTCATAAGTACAGAACTTAACGCCGTGCAACAATTTTTAAACTCAAATTGTGATAAGCTTCCTAGTTATAGACATGAATTAAAAATATTAAAGACGTGCACAAATGCAATAATTTTGGCTTAAAGTTCATTTTCCAACAATCTAACAATGTATCAAGATATATTGTTAGATAAAATGTCACATTGTGTTCCTCTTCCTATGACCACCCAAATCTATCGTGAGAACATTTCCGAGCATCACCATCAACTATAGGCCATGTACGGACAAGTACCCATATGCCCGCGTGCTTTATCTTTAATGAATTAGTCTAATCAATAAAATCACAGCCCTTTTTTTATTCTAAGCCCTTCCTATAGTACCCTCGGCTACATCTTCACTAATAGGGGTGTATTCTTTAATAATTTGACTATAATGTTTATTATATAGGGGTTGTAACATTTATTAATAAAAAATGTTGCAAAAATGTCAATCTTTTGATTATATCATGATAGTTCTACAATGGACATCTCTATTGTCATCTTTTTATTGTCTAAAATAGTGTTATGGTCATAGTGGCGTAGCGACACGGCGTCTGTCTATAAGGCCGATTGTGGAATCGATTCACACTAGGGAGAATGAATTATTTTCATTTCCTTGCTCTGGTAACAAGACAAGGCGCGGCGTTGAGTTCCACCACTGATCACGCAATACTTCGGATATTCGGCGGAAAGTGAGAAGAGCCATTCTTAATAGACTGAGATCCCAGGGCCTCCACATCTATGTCATTTTAGCAAAGCTGAAATTTTGAGGATTAATAGGCGGCATGTGTACTTACTAATTTGAAAATGGCTAAGCTACATTAAAGTAGAAACGCTCGTATTTCAATATGTTGTTAAAAATAATATAAAGAATGTATAATTATTATTACTAGACCCTTTACGTGGGCCTTTACTCCTGCCAGACGTCCTAAAGGTTGTTTAAAGTTAGGGCAAAATACGTTAAACTAGCAAGCTTTAATTTTACATATATTATTTACAGTCTATTTCAACAAGACCCTCTATAAGCACCCAGACCATTCCCATGGCTTAAACATCCTCCCAGACAGAGATATACCTTTATTTGGTGCTACTTCAGACCTCAGGCCCCCCTTTCAAGTTAGTGAGCACGCATACTGTCTTAACTACATATTAGACTAATAGTTCCTAAAATTTCAGCTTTGCTAAAATGACTAAGGTCTAGCGGCCCAGGGATCTTGGGCTATAAGACATGCTTAAGACTTATCTTGCTTGCTGCACACTGCAATATGCGAGATGCAGCTAAAAAAGAATGTAAATACATTTATTTATTTTATTTATTTTTTAATTTATTAATAAAATAAAGAAAGCAAAATATTAAGAGAAAATTGGAATACTATCAACAAGCGCGGGTTTAGGTCCCGCTACTTTCAAAATCATGTTTTTTTTTCATTTTTGTATGTATAATATGAAATTTTAATACGATTAAGTGGAACTAGATAGCTTTTAATATTACTTTTGATTATTTATTTAATTTATAAAATGGCTAACACCGATTTTAAATGTAAACAAACAAAAAGTATCAGTTTTTAAAGTGTGTAAAGTATTCTACTTGATACTAGATGACGCTAGTGTTCAAAAGAAGAAAAAGACTTGGAAATTTTTATTTGCTTACCTTTTGAATAAAAAAAAGTAAGTAACACATACTTAATATTTTAAAATGCTCATAGACAATTCTAATATATATTTTTTATTTTCACGTCACCGCCGCATTAACAAGATTTATAGCAAAACTTAATATCAATTCTGTTAAATTGCGTTCCGCGAATCTCAACACTGTGCTTGCGTCTTACTAAACCGAAACTACACGAAAATATTTTATTTCCCTAAGAGGGGATCGAACTCTGGACTATCACGTTTACAGTCTTATAAAAACGCTATCCTACTGTACTATAACGAATTTAATTCCTTCGGTCTCTATTTCTTAAATATAA
>DWLH01002575.1:0-10629 GCA_018249795.1 Heliconius telesiphe telesiphe | reverse complement strand
ACACCAGAGCGAAGAAATGGAAATATAAATTTAAGTAAATATTTCATCTCCTCGAGTGGGGATCGAACCCACAACCAGTCGATTTTACAGTCACACCCTGTGCCACTGCGCCACGACCGGCCTCAGATATATTTTATTATCAGATATATTTAATTATCGGCGGATATATTTTATTAACTCTAAATCAAAAAAATTAAGATGAAGTAGCTTATTTTTGTATTGTTATATATACGAAAAACAGTAATAATATTTATAACGTTTCCATTACACTGAAACTGAATGCCATGGAAGTGATATAGCAAGAAGATTGAAAAGATTTAAAAATTCAAGAACAAAATGTAGGTACTACGTAAATTACAGTCATAGCTGGTTTAAACATTAAAAATTCATCACACGACCCATCCATAAGTTAACCTATTAGAAATATGTCTAAGATTCACTACTAACGCCTGAAATCAGACCTATTCGTCTATTTTAAAAGCTAATAATCATTGTCTTCAGCTTACTTCTCTTCCAGCGTCATGGCCATCTTTTACCATTTGCCTGGCAATGACGTCGCAATTAATGATGTTTTTACATAAAACACGTTGGAATTTTATCAAAAACTCATTCAAAGTACATGAAATGTGCTGGTTACTGATTTTATTCAAAATGTCAATATAAGTATATATTAACGATTGCTGAAACATTTTTAATCTAAAAGTAGTAAATAAAGATATCAATGACGATTGATGTGCTAAAATTAGGAGAATCCAATTCAAGGCTTATTTCTAAATTGTTAAAGCATCCGTGGCGGCAGTTGCATTGTCGGAAATAAAAGCTCTGCATGCTAACATTATTATAACCCAAAATAAACAGTACGTTAGATAACGTATTTTCGTGGCAATATTTAAAACAAAAGCTCGCTCGCTCAATGACCCTATTTTTATAAACTTTTTTAGCAATCGATTTTTGTGTAGCTACACCTAAATTATAAGCACGTTTTATTATTAAAAACTTTAAGTATGTACTTATTTCATTAAAAATAGCAAAAAAAATTAATATAGTTTAATTACGAATATGTTTGAAAAGAAATTATTAATTATATAATACACCAAATCTCCACGTAAAATATTCAATTTTTTTTAAGGTTTTTTCTTAAAATATATTTTTGTATACACTAAATCATTAAACTTGTCTTGACAACTTGTTTATTATTTAGTTAAGTATTTAATATGATATTCATCTTCTTAAAATAATTTACTATTAATGAGTAAGCACAAGGAAATTGAAATTTGTGCGTTTTGGAGAAGGGCCATGCCCATACATGTCGTCGAAACAGTAGTAACCCTAGTATTTTCTTGTATACATCCCATATGGCGTATCTGTTGACTTCATTCCCAATGTAATTTTTTTTTTCAGCTTCACGTTGTATCCTGCGTACAGCATGATAAGCAGAGGGAGCCTAGTGTTATGACACTTCGCTCCCCACTCTCCGTCAATCCCTCCTCCAATTCTGGAGGCATTACGTGTTGAGTTCCGTAACTCAACTCCTTGCTTTGCCTCCGATGAAATGAAAATATTCAATATTTCATTTACTTGAGCGGGGATTGAACCCACGACCTGTCACGTTACAGTCACACGGTTGTGGAATTATCAATGTAAGTAATGTAGTAAATAAAACTACTTATATTTTTGTTTTCCATGAATATAAATATATTTTTTACTATTTAGTAATTGTAACACCAGTCTTAGCTCATACTTCAATACAAATTATTTTTATATTTAAAGCAAAAATTTTATTTAAAATAAAAAAAGTTTCTATTCAATTTTACAGTAGTTAATATACGGTCTAGATTTATGTAAAAGCTAAAAAACAATATATAACATAGCACTTAATTTGTGGCGTAAAACTGAAAACTTAGTTTGGGTTATATGTTGGGTCTGTGGATTAGTTGTTATCAATTGTCATTAAGCATTATGTGATTGTCTTATGTCAGTCTCGGTAATCAGATCACACGTTATTACTATTTTCACGTGTTGTTAAGTTATTGAATTAAAGAATTTTATATACTTAACTTACGTTAAATAAATAAATAATAAATCATTCGATAAATTTTATTTCAATATTGTTTTATAATAAATGTCTTTACAAACACCTCCAATAAAACCGCCTGGCAAGAGTTGGCGAGAAATTAATCAAGAGCGAAAAGCTTTGAAGCGACAACGAAATGAAGAAAAAATTGTTAAGAGAGAAAAGCGTCTTGCTCTCGAAAAAGAAGTGGAATTAAAAATTAAAGAAGAAATTGAAATAGAAAAAAAGAATGCTGAAATATCAACAGTTAGCATTGCTATACCTGGATCCATTTTAGAAAATGCTCAGTCGGCTGAACTACGGACATATTTGGCAGGCCAAATAGCTAGAGCAGCATGCGTCTTTTGCGTAGACGAAATTGTAGTTTTTGATGATATTGGTGAGAAGTTAAATACTAAAATGTCAAAACTTGAAGATGCTGATGGAGTTAAAGTAGCAAGAAAAAGTTGTGTTCAACTTGCCCGAATATTACAATACTTAGAATGCCCACAATATTTAAGGAAACACTTTTTTCCTATACACAAAGACTTGGAATTTGCTGGACTTCTAAATCCCCTAGATGCACCCCATCATTTAAGAATGAGCAATGATTTTAAATTTAGGTATTGTATGAAATATTGTAAAGCTATGGTATACCAATACATATTTGCAAACATATGTTTCTAAATTCAAAGACACATCATTAATAGTAAATATACTTAATGAAAATTTGATCTCTTTTTAGGGAAGGCATCACTATGAATAAAAAAGTAAAACCTGGTAGAGGTTCACAGGTCAATGTTGGATTATTGCAAGATGTGTCAAGTGATAAATTATTAAATCCAGGTATAAGAGTAACTGTTAAAATGTTACCCATTTCAGAGGGAAGTAAGAAATTAAAAGGAAAAATTGTTAGTCTTACAACACCAAGAGCAGAGACAGGAGTATACTGGGGATATACAGTTAGAATTGCTAACAGTCTCAGCCAAGTATTCAGTCAGTGTCCTTATAAAGATGGGTAAGATATGTGTTATAAACTTAGGGTGTCCCTTAAATTTAGATTTTTTTTAGGTTCACATTGCGTCTCACATATCAACAAAGATAACCTAGTGTAATAAGAGAATCTGTTTTCCACTTTCTGCCCAATTATTGGACATTGATAATTGAGAGATGATTAACCGTGTCAACTTTCAATTAAAATTTGTCCTTACAATTATGTAGATATTTGTGACAGCTTGTAACCAAGTGTTTCATTAGTCAGTCAGTAGTTACATGCACTATATTTTTACTAATGCTGCTACTCATTTATTGCCTAAATGTGCTAGTGGAACTATAGAACGTCAAACTAATATGTCATCTATAGACAGGTTCAGATTACTGTTGGAGCAAGTAATAGTATTGAGTGAGTAATGGACATAGAAAGTGAACTTCCATCAAATAACATAATAATCTTAGAACAATAAATGTTCATACTTGTGTATGATTCATATTTTTTTTGTCATATAAGGAACACCCCTTTTTCTATGCAAATATAAAATTTTAATGCTACATAATTTTTATCTTATTTCAGGTATGATTTAACTATAGGTACCTCTGATAAAGGTACACCTTTAGAGGATTTACCAGAAAATGATGTTAAATACAATCATTCTTTAATTGTGTTTGGTGGTTTGCATGGCATAGAAGCAGCCCTTGAAAGTGATGAACATTTACAAGTTGAGGAAGCCAGTTTACTTTTTAATCATTATGTTAATGTTTTACCTAATCAAGGTTCAAGAACAATAAGAACTGAGGAAGCTATACTGATAGCTATGTCAAGTTTAAGGACAAAATTAAAAGCTAATAATGAACCAATGGTTTTTAAGGATACTGGAATAGCAGTGAGCTCATCATTCCCACAAGCAGACATGAATAAAAATGATAACTCTGATTTTAGCAGATTTGATTAAAATATACAAATATTATTAAAAATATATTTTATTTTGTAAAATTTCTATAAAAATCCTCCTTAGCCATATATATGTATTAATGAAACCCCAATAATTTTTCTTAATGTATAAATATTGAAAAATGCTATATTTATAACATAACAAAAATATTTTTACTATGATGATAAAGAAGCTCTGTTTGCTTATTCAGACATCATCACACAGTTATTATTGCTATCACCACTTTTTATCAATAGATTGTTGCACAGTATCTCGTAATAATCGAATGGTAGCTGCTTGATCTTGAGATCCAATTATAGCAGTTCCCGCTACTATCATGTTAGCTCCAGCCTGGAATTACAGTCAATTGGAAATTTTTAAAAACACTTTGCTTCACACTGTATCCCAAATGTAGCAATATGGGCAGAGTAAGAAACACACTGCCTCATATCCAGCTCAATTTTAGGGCATTGCTTGCATGTTGAGTGTCAGAACACAATGCTGCATTTATCTCATCACCAGAGTAAGGAAATGAAAAAAAATTACTTCCCATAGTGATAATGAGACCCCATGTAGTCCACTATAGGGCTTTGTCAGAAATTGTGCCACTGTGACACAAGGTATCATTAAAATAATAAAAAAAAAAGAATTTCTAAACTAGGAAAGGACTATGAATACATTAAATTTACATTCTATCTCAACTGTACATGAAAGCAACATATACATGAAAGATCCTGAAATATATTTTATTTACTTACATTTGCACAACAACCAACAGTTGATTGCCCCACCCCACCATCAACTTCAATGTCTAACAAAGGATAATTTTCTCTTAAGTATTTAACTTTGTCCATTTGACTTTCCATAAATTTTTGACCCCCAAATCCAGGCTCTACAGTCATAATTAGTACCATATCTGATATAGATATATATTTTTCTACTTCTGTAACACGTGTTCCAGGTTTAATAGCAACACCCACCTGCAAAAATCACAAAATACATTTTACTATTATATATTGTAGTCAAGTGTCTATCTTTTATTATAAAAGATACGTACGAAATTTATTTATGTATTATTTATTATAGATGTTTTATTATATTGATTACCTTCATTCCATTTTCCTTTATTTTTCTGCACACACTTTCAACATCATTGACAGGCTCTATATGAAATGTATATTGATTTACGCCAGCATCAGCCATAGGTACTATCCACTAAAGTTATAAAAACAGTATAATAAATGATAAAACATAAGGAAAACAAAAATATGCTTATCATCATTAAAGTACCTGTTCAGGATTTGACACCATCATATGTGTCTCAAAAAACGCTTCTTTAATTTTACCGCGTAAGCATTTAACTACTGGGTGCCCAAAAGTTAAATTTGGTACAAATTGACCGTCCATAACATCTAAATGTAAATAATCTGCACCATTATTAAGTAGTTTTTGTGATTCTTCATATAAGGTAGAAAGATCTGCATTTAAAATGCTAGGACCAATTAAAGCTTTTAATTTTCGGCTCATTTTTTTAGTTTATGTATATTTTTATATATTAAAAAAATAATTAAAAAAAAGACAGACAAATATTATTTACTACGTTATACTACAAAGATAATAGTTCAAATAGAGGTTATATTCTTATCAACAACTTATTAGTGGCTAATGTCAAATTTTTAAATTATCTTGTAAATAGTGTTGACAGATGCTTCATGTTAGTGACACATTTGATTTACACGAGGATTCGAGTGGAATAACTCGATAAAATATTCATCGATATGAATATAAAAAATATTTTCACGTAAAACAAATATATTAAGTTGTTCACTTATATAACATTAACTGAAAAGAAGCATAAAAATATTGATTTTTGTTATAGAACGTGGTATGATTGCGATGTCAAAGGTGAAAATTTAAAATAGCTGTTTCTATAATTTTAATTTTTTTTCGCACAGAACAACGTCTGCCAGCCCCGCTACAATAAAAGCTTAATTAAACATATGTCCAACTAAACCGTTTTTATCATATTCCTAAGCATTAGGCTTAGCAATCTAATACATAATTTAATATATGTAGATACAGATAGGATTAGAAAAGACACAACATATCTTTGTAAAATGCTTAACGTGACCATTCTTTTTTGGCTCAAGACTCAACGTCCTTGGACGTCGATTTTTTTGGATGCTATTGTTATTTTTGGTATGCTTTTGTTTTTAGCGTAGCTATCGTTTTATACGATTCCGTAACTTTTAAAGTAAAAAAGGAACTTTTATAAGATTACTTTGTTGTCCGTCTATCAGTCCTGTCAAGAGCCTTTATCTCAGTTACGCTTCGATATATTGAGTTGAAATTTAAATCATATTCTCAGATCTACGGTCCCATGATTTCCTGAAAAAAGGTATTTCTACATTTATTTTAAAAAAAGATATGGCTTTTTATATGCAAAAAACGCGTATTTCGAAACTACAAAGGGAATCAAAATTACTAGGGTACTTCCAGTTGACTTAGAATTATGAAATTTGTCAGCTAGCATCTATAGGTAGGAAGTACTAGTTCAGGAAAACTATACCTTTGTGGTTAAATTCTAAAAATAATAGCATTAAAAATTGACAAAATTTGGTGTTAAAGCCACTGGTTCAAGTGAGGTATCAGACGAAAGGGCTTGGTGTGCATATAAAATCAAATCAGCCTCACGCTGTATCCCGCATACTTCAGGGTAGGCAGAGGGAACTTATTGTTAAGACACTCCGTTCCCCACTTTACGCCTAGTTCTGGAGGCATTGCGTGTTGAGGATATAAGGCGCTTGTGGTGATCAACAGAAATGTATGGCGGTTAATTTTTTTGGTTTAATATTTTTAATTATATATTTAGCACAAATGCTGGGCGCTTTCGTTTTTTTAATAGATCGTAATTCGACCGACCCAAATGCGGTACCGGGACACACAAGCGACAAACGGGTCGGTCCCGTTTATAACGGGACGTCTGGTCAGATTAAATATGTCTATTTACGTCATGACGTAGAAAAAACGGGATAAAAAAATCCTTTCATTCGACTTTTTGTCACTTTTCGATATAAACTTTACACGAAATTAATTCAGTTATTGCCTCACGGGAAGCTTATGTACAAGTTCGCAACTATGTAAAGACCACCTAGAAAACAAAATGAAATTATGTCATATACATTATTTTGTATATGTATTTAAAATGTTTATACTAAACAGTTGTAAACTAGTTCACTTTATAGGGATTTCATTCTTTTTATCCAATTTTGTTTGTTGTAAAAATTATTGTCAGCCTGAATTTTGTAACAATTTAAATATCCACACGATGTGTAAATTTAAGGTTTGTTACAACAATAGTAACAAAATATTGAAAATGTAAAAAAATGTAAAGTCATAAATTTGAACAACTCAATATTGATGCTCCAAAGAAATTTTAAAGCGTTTTAAGTTATGTTTTTGTATCATTTTCTATTATTATTCTTCTATCATTTTCTATTATTAATAGCCAGGCCCATCAAACGACTGTTTTGATTACGAAAGATTAATTATAACAATGAAGGAAAAACAAGATGTTTTAAATAAATTAAATAGCAGAAGAAATAAGATTGCGTCGGGTGAAATACGCTCATTGTCCTCAGCTGAAAATATGATTAAATTGGTAAGATAAGCCTTTTCAAATTTTTGTTTAAGTTTAAGCAGCGACTTTATCTGAAAATTATTGAAGTACCTACTAATATTTCGTGAGGTTTACAATTTTAAGCAAATTATAAAAATAAGAGACTGGCGCCACTGCGCCAGACACAAGCTAAAATGTTACAGACACAAGCTAATGCCCCTGCATTAGCTTGTGTCTGTAATGCGATGGTTGTGTGTTTGATTCCCACTTGGGGGAATAAATTACTATTTATTATTATTTTCATTTCTTTGCTCTGGTGCCAAGGCTGAAGGCAAAAGCGCGGCATTCTATTCCGCCATTCGACACGCAATGTCGGGGAAAAGTGGGGAGTGTCTTAACACTAGGCTCCCTCTGTCTACCCTGCTACAAGTGGGATACAGTGTGAAGTTGAAAAAAAACCTACTATTATTTCATGAGAGTTTAAGTTTTGGACAAAATTTACAAAAAAGATTTGCATTGACTTGAATGTCAATTATATTGCCCATTCTGCCCCATACTTAAGTTGTCAGGTAATAAAAGTTGTTTCTTTGTTTGAGGAATTTCGAACTGCCGATGCTGCTCCCATGGGAGTACTGTTCTTTGTTGTTTATTTAGTATCTTTCTCATCATCTAAAATTAATTTTATAAAACAATATTATATGTTGCTATAACTAAAATATATATCATTATCAAATACATCAGGCTTATACACGTAAATTAGATAATAATATAATATGAATAGAACAGAACAACTGTATCACTAACTGATAATATTTCAATTGGTCCGGAATCAAATCCAAAATATGATTATTTATTGATTACTATTGTAGGCAAGTAAGTAAGTGCTTATTTAGAAAACGTATAAAAATTTGAACGTAGCGGGACTCGAACCCGCGCCTCCTGGAAACCGACCAGGCGCTCTGACCGCTAAGCCATACGTTCTCATCGAGCTACGCCGAATTTTTTTATGCGCTAGTTACAACTTATTTATGTTGTTAGCATTTTTATACGTTTTCTAAATAAGTATTTTTCTTTCCTAAGTGTGGAATAACATTTTAAAAAGGTTTAAAAAAAGTAAGTAAGTGTTTATTAAGAAGATATCTAATAAAAAAAAATTCATACTTAGTAATTTTTTCATATTTTGTTTGACTCTGGTACATGCGTCAAACTACGCAACAAAATTAGTCATGTTTCAAGTTAAAGTAAAAAATTACGTTAGTCAATCATATAATTTAAAAATATATGTATATATTTTTTAGATTTGGAATGAAGAATTGGAACTTTTCGCTCAAAGATGGGCCGATCAATGTGTTAATAGTAGCGAAACCGATGCTTGTAGAGATTTAGGTGAACTATTTTTTCTTGTATGTATAATTTTTCGCAATAAATTTAATTTTTAAAAGTTTTAATTTTATAGTAAATAATATAAGTTAATATTTTTATACAACTAAAAGTTAAGTTGATTTTTTAAATAGAAGTTTTACGTAGTGCTATGTATACTATTATATATATTCCTAGTTTCAAACATTCGTATCATAATAAATTCGAAGAATGTAATAAATAAAAGCAAGGTCTTTGGATTATAAATTATAAATCACTTAGATATAATATTATAATTTAAAAAAAAATCTCTTGAAAATAGAGTACTCTGGAACATTAGCCTTTGTGAGTTGTGACATACTATAATTATAGAAACGGTTTAATTGTAATATTGATTCCAGAAATGTTGTATTTATGTGGCTTTTATCAAGTGTATCATGTGACTTTTTACTATTTTTTTGTTATTTTTTTGGTATTTTCATACTGTATCCCGCACATAGCGGCAAAGGTAGAATGAACTTGGGGAATAGTCGCATGTTTGTGCCCTTGCGTCACGACTGGCCTTAGCGACTTTTTACATTATTGATCATAACTTATTTATCTATATTAATAAAAAATAAACAATTAGATGCTTAAAAAAATACGTAAACATGTAAATAAAAATAAGTTAATAAACATATTATCTTTTAAAAAAAAATACAAAGAAATCTAAATTTATTTTGCTATAATAGGCCTTACTTAAACAAGCTAACTAAATACAGCCTAGAAACATATAGTACCTGTAACTTGCTTAGGAACATCAACCAATTTTATCGATGATTGCAATAAAGTCAACAAAAAAATCAATTTTCCAAACAGTTGGAACATAGAAATTAGTTTCTTCCTTCTTCCTTCCAAAAAATGTATATGTGGTACTAAATTTCCCATACTTCTCAGAGCCGTTAAGCACCCTTTCAGTATTCTCCTCTTCTGAGCGATTACTGTTAGTCGTTAATGTAAATGTAATGTAAGTAAGTAAGTGAGCCGACAACCCTTCTTGTCCATAATGTAATTTTTTTCAGGGGTGTAGTGTACATTTAATTGATGAATTATGATTGTCTATGATGATACAGCTTACGGACTGCATTGCACGATGGGTGACGATAACTGATATCTTTAGTTTACTTCTGCTTGAGCTTGATTTCGGAATTGTGCTTTTGGTTTTGCTAACTCTGATTTTTGTAGAAAACAACCTCAATCAGCGTGTTTCTGCAAGTCCCGTTTTTTTTTTGAAGTTATTTCTCACAAAAAACACAATTCTTAAATCTTATAGATATATATATAAATTCTTGAGGCCAGTCGTGGCGCAGCGGCACAAAGTGTGACTGTAAAACCGACTGGTTGTGGGTTCGATCCCCACTCTAGGAGATGAAATATTTACTTAAATGTATATTTCCAAATCTTCGCTCTGGTGTCGAGGCAAAGCGCCGCGTTGAGTTCTGCCACTCAACACGCAATGCCTCCAGAATTCGACAGTAAGTGGGAAACGGAGTGTCTTAACACACTGCCTACCCTGCTGTGAGCGGGATACAGCGTGAAGCTGATTTATTTATTTATAAATTCTTAAATCTTAAATCCAAATATTTTAGTGGTATCTATTTTAATTAAAGGAAATCTTTTTCATGCTAAAT
>DWLH01002574.1:0-10631 GCA_018249795.1 Heliconius telesiphe telesiphe | reverse complement strand
TCTGTTCCATCAAAGCTAATCCCGCCGCGTACAATGTGGGGTCATCTAGCTGTAGCACTGATAGTGCTACCCAGAATAACGCTTTATGGATTGGCGATTCCTTTGAAGGAAGAGAAAAGCACAAAAAAATTTAGTTGGTCTTAAGACAAAGGATTACAATGAATTGTTAAATAAAATAAAAAAAATAATAAGCTTCAAAACAACACAAGGCGTCAAACATAGAATGTGTTTTTTTAAACCGGCTGAAAATGGTACGAGATGTGGAAAATATACTACACGTATAATAAATAATAATCAATATGAGCTAGCGTTAAATAAAAAAAATATAAAAATATTACATATTTATTATTTCACAAAAGACATATTAAAATACTATAAAAATATTTATAATGTGTTGTTAAAATGATATCGAGTCATATACTTTCTTTTATAAAATAATAATTAATTCATACATATTACATGAGGTGTGTTACGATACAAATATATCGTTTAATGGGACAGAACTAGCTTAAGTTTATTAATAACAATTTTTTAAAACATATAAAATAAATTGTAATAAACCACAATAAAAATTAATATTACCAATATGACGATATAACTGTAAGAAATTCGGAATTTACTCTGAATATACTATAATACGAGTATAAACAACTTACCGGATGTAAAAGTGGCTGTAATCTCGTCAGGCACATGATTATAGCTTCCAAAAGAGCCAAATCATTGAACGATTCTAAAGCTTTTACTAGAATGCGTAACAATTGTTTCATATCACCATCTGTTACGTTCTTACCTGAATATAAAGGAATAAAAATACATACGTATTAGCATAGTGACAGTGATAAGAGAATAATTACGTACAATCGTATTGGGGCATACAAAATATTGTGTTAAGCTTAGCTTATGAAATTGATAAATTAGAAAACGAAATTATATATTATGAGGTTGTCTATGCTTTTTATGAAATATATAAATGCGTGTGTACACATAAAAATAATTTTCTGATTAACTTTAAGAAGACAGAGCGCGGCGTAGAGCTCTGCCACTCAATACGCATATTTTGATAATTGTTGAAAAGTGAGGAACGAAGTGTCATAACCCCTCTGTCCACTTTGCTAAAAAAAATGTTTTATTTGTAATAAAATTTCAATATATTTTTCATTAAATCTATAGTAAGATCGGTCCTCACTTATGCATCCAAAGACAATAAGGGCCCGAGGTTGTAGCGCTGGGTTGAAGCAGAATGCGAAACTTTTAGCTAAGGATGTCCTAAAACAAATAAAATAGTATATAAAATATAAAAGTGTCCGAATTTAAAATCTTAATATTACGAATTTTTTGCAGTTAATTACAAATTATTATACATAGTAATATTTCGTCACTGTGAGTGTAATAATTATAATGAAAAAAAAATTATTATACAATTTTATTTAAAAAAGCAATAAATTACAAAAAGTGTAAATGAATATTTTATGTGTTTGAAGGTTACATAACACGAAACTCAACTCAGTCACTCCGATTTTATAAAAAAAATATTTGAGAGGTCCAAATGGTATTCCTCCACTTCCACACCCTCATTCGTAAAACAAATACAATAAGGCCGATGAGTTGAGGTCTCTCTGAAGTTAGCTGTAGATGGCTGCGTAGAACTGATTTTTTTCTGGTTGTTTTAAACTAAATTCAGAGCGGCCATGAATCATCGATAATACTGTAATTTACCAAGTATTGAGCCAGTCGCAGTCAGGTATATCCCGCATGCAGGCTTCCATGATCTCCAACAGCGCGTCTGCTATGGTCTCCAGCGACTGAAGGGGGAGCCTCTCCCTGTCTGATTGGGAGGACGTGCCCACTCCCACGCCCACCCCCACTCCTGCTGTGTTAGAGCCAGCACAACTGCTACTAACTTCTGAGCAAGTATAGGAGTGCTCTGAATACCTGGGAGGGAAAGGAGGAAAAATGCTTCAATTTGCTGAATTTAATTACCTAAGATTGATAAAATGTTATATTTACTAGTAATTGTCCTCGAGAGCTCTGAGCGCGTAAGCTCTAGCACTGGTGCGTCTTTGAGTACTTGGATAGTGTGTTTACTTTGTTTTTGCTTTTACAATTGATTCACCATAAACTTAATATAAATGTATCGTAGAATAATAGACATAATGGACTGTGAGATGTATATCGAAAAATGTGAAATGTATACAGAGATTTGAGGCCAATCGTGGCGCAGCGGCACAAAGTGTGACTGTAAAACCGACTGGTTGTGGGTTCGATCCCCACTCGAGGAGATGAAATATTTACTTAAATTTATATTTCCATTTTTTCGGTGGTGGCTCTGGTGTCGAGGCAAAGCGCGGCGTTGAGTCCTGCCACTCAACTCGCAATCTCTCCAGAATTCGGCAGAAAGTGGGGAACGGAGTGTCTTAACACTAGGTTCCCTCTGCCTGCCCTGCTGTGTGCGGGATACATCGTGAAGCTAATTTTTATACAGAGATAGTTGTGGATACAATCTTAATTGAAGAAATATGTTACAAATGCTATTTATTTCCTACACCTGTCTGTTTGTCCATGGTTTTTATATAACTTTTTCAGCTCTGCCTACTATGCCGTACGCGCGGGAAAAGGTAAGTAAGCTAAAACAACATCACAAATATTCCTTACCAATCTCCAGTATGTCTATTATAAGGGCTTCTAAATGCGGTGACAGCGGCTGACTTTACTTTAGAAATGCCAAACATTTGATAGAACTTGGGTAGAGCGAATTCATCTAGGGAGAGCATTAGGACGCGTTGGGTTTCCTCTGTAAATTGTAAGTAAATTAATTTATCAACAATTACCTATCGACAACATTTCAATCAATATGAAAATTGATATATCAATCAGTGTATTCATGTTCAAAAAATCAAATAAGAAATGTATATTCACTGACTTTTTATGTTAACTCCTTCCATTTTGATGTAAGTAAGCATAGAGAACCTAATGGTAAATCATTTTATCCTTTGCATTTTATTTATTATTAAAAAAGCTCTGGTAATCTGTTAGTAGCTAAGGAACCAAAAGGTTTTATATTATATACATTTCCACGCTCTAGAGTAACGTAACTAGACAAAGTGAGGCATTAAGTTCTTCCATTAAATACAAAATGTTTCGAAAATTCGAGGATACGTAGATAAAGGGGTGTCACAACACTCAGTTCCCTCTTACCCTACTATATGCGATATTTAGAGTAAAACTAAAAAACATCTTACCAGAAAAAGTCGGTGAATTACAAGTGCACAATGAGTGTATAATGTTGATCACCAGCCCGTGGGTCGCCGCGCGCATCGACACGGTGCCGGAGCACACCAGGAACGTCACCGTGTGGAATAGGTACGGGAGGTGGCGGGCCACGTCGAGGCAGTTGTTGAACGAGAGCATTAGCTAAACAATATACATTTTTATTTTTAATTTGGTATAATATTTTGTATGGTGCGAGATATTGCTATTTATATTTATTATAAAGCTATTTATATATATTTTAACAGAAGAAAAAAGAATGGGATTTTACTTTTTTACGATTTATATTGTTGATTATATATTAATAACATGAACATTTTCTATTAACAAAATAACACAAACGGGTTTGATTAATTTGGTCTCACTTGGACACTGGTATATAAAAATGACTAATATTAATACAATAAAAAGATAAATAAAACATTATTTTATTCTTCTTTTCTATGCTTACCAAATATCTCGCTAATATAGCAATATCGTCCCACATCATGTGTTGCTCTAACATGGCCGTTGGTGAATGACAAGTTTTGTCTACCACCTAAAATTTGTGAAATATATGTTTAACCTATATATATATATAGATACCTGTATAACCTATATATACCTGTATAGATAGATATAAGAGGAAAACCATGAGGAAAAAAAATTAACAATACAATAGAAACCAAAACAATGATTTTTATTTTTTTCGGTATGTCTGCTTGTCTGCGCGTTTGTGTATCTTAAAAACTTAACCGAACCGAAAGAAAAAATATATTTCTCAATCAATCACAAATATTTCTCTGGATCAGTAAAAGCGGTAATTTTTAAAAAATAATGACGTTATGAGTTCATACTAATAATCTTTTTGCGATATAAATCCAATTTTATACCTCTTTCAAATATTTGAAACGTTTATTTAAAAAATAAGAAAAATAATAAAACAAAAATAACAATAAATAATTATAACATAAAGAAAAATAACAAAACTAAAATAACTTACAGTAGCCGGTGTAATAGGGCTCAGGATGTTATTAGGCAGTTTAGACAGAGCCTGTTGGAATATAATAAACACCCACTAAAATAAACGTATTTAAAATAAAAATAATAACCAAAAAAATATTTAACAAAGCAAAACCAACCAAAATATGCATTATGAAAAATAGGTAGGTAGGTACAAGGAACCTGGTGTTAAGATATTCAGTCCCCCAAGGTAATCGAACCCAGAATCACTATACAATGCATTCAGATTATGTTAAAAAAAATTACCATAGAATAGTAGTGTATGTAAAGCGAAACTGTTTTAAATGAAACTATTTTAACCGGATTAATCGCGTATATTTTGTATTTTTATACATTTTTGGAAACCCGACGTTTCGAACACTTTGCAGTAGTCCGTGGTCACGGGTAGTCAGTCTACCTATACCTAAATATACGCGATTAATCCGGTTAAATATATCAATAAATAGTTTCATTTGAAATGTGTAATAATCGTGAAAATCAAAGAACTTATTAAGCGAAACTGTGTTAAATCAATTATAAAAATATTTCGGGTCGAAACTAAACCCTTTTCCACCACAGCGGGGAAATAAAAATAATTAAAATATAATAATTTCCTCAAATGTGGATTGAACCCATAATTATCGCGTATACATATTATAAACATATTTTAATATAAGATACTCCTAAGTTTGTACTCACTCTACACATTCTGCCAATAACCTTCTTAGACACCAACTGCACGTTGGCGGAAGCGAGAGCCACCGCGGTATCCGCCATTATTTCAATCATTGGCGAACCGAGACCTACAAACATAATAAAATGTCAATAATGAATTAATAATCTTCTAGTAGTTGTTTTTTCAGCTTCACGCTGTATCCTGCACATAGCAGGGTAGGCACAGGGAACCTGGAAACCTAGTGTTAAGACACTCCATTCCCATTAAGACATTTCCGCTCCCCAGTTACCGCTGAACTCTGGAGGCGTTGCGTGGTGAGTGACTTAACTTTGGTAACGGCTTACGAAAGGGAGGAAATGAAAATATTATATATTTCATTTCCTTGAGAGGGAATAGCACTCACAATCTTTCGCATTTAGTTGCACGTTTGCGCTCCTGCGCCACAACTTGCCTTGATAAAAAATGGGACAAAAGTAACCAATTTTAATACTTTTGGAAATTTATAGCTCAGAGGAGAACTTGAGAAAGACGAGGGTTTAAGACTACGCCATTTTCACAAATTCAGTTCATCCATTAGCAGCCAATACAACATTTTCAAAAAAGAAAAAATCACATGATAGTAATTCATATAACTTATAAACAATACTCCTCGGTAAAACAATTGAACTGAATTATATAACAATACAACTTAAATAACAATTATACAATTTCTCTAGTGTCTAGTGACTCACCTGACGTGACACTGCGCTGTATGAAGCTGTCCAACACCATATCAATGAGCTCGGGCACGTGTCCTATAGAGCCCCATATCTTGGCCTGGACGGAGGGATACATCTCCGTCTCCTCTATGGTCAGAGTGATCAATTTCTCTAATATTTGTGCCACTTGCTTCTGACGGCGGGATTCGTCGGAGGGTTTGCAGAATCTGTAATGTTAGATTATGGTTTTTTTTCTATATTTATATGAATGATAGCTTAATTATATTTTTTTTATTAATAATAAATTAGTATATTTTGTTGTTATGAAAAAATAATTTACATGCTATATCAAATCTATCTAATAAAATTCCTTATAAAACACAATAAATCAAATCAAATCAGCTTCACGCTGTATCCCGCATACAGCAGAGGCAGAGGGAACCTAGTGTTAAGACACTCCGTTCCCCACTTTCTGCCGAATTATGGAGGCATTGCGTGTTGAGTGGCAGAACTCAACGCCGCGCTTAGCCTCGACACCAGAGCGAAGAAATGGAAATATAAATTTAAGTAAATATTTCATCTCCTCGAGTTGGGATCGAACCCACAACCAGTCCGTTTTACAGTCATACTTCGTGCCGCTGCACCACGACTGGCCTCAAAACACAATACACATATTGAATAAAAAATAAGTTTATAAAAAATATACATAAAACATACCTCACTAAGTTCGCTAACCATGGGGTCATATATTCTAGGCATAAATGTTTCAATTCTATCGTGGATCCTCGGAAACCCTATGGAATAAAAAAAAAAAATCAATTATAAAAAGAGATACGACATATAAGAAAGAAGAAAGAATGGAGTCACTTTTTGACTTTAAAAACCTTCTGACTCTTGTTAAGTATTTTTTTAAATCTTATAAAAAACATGCATTAAAAAAAAAGAAGATGTTAAATACGTTACGGCGCAAATAACATAACTGATTCACTATGATATATATGGGTCAATTTTAGACGAGAAATTATTACATTAAAAATATAAGGTTTACTATGCACAGAATATTCTTATATAATCTTACCTCAAAACGCTTTCTATTTATTTTTCTCTTCAAAATATTAAAAATTACATTATATTAAACTTACTTGTATACACTCTTCTAAGAACTCTAATGTTAAGTGCGGCTCGTTATGCGCTAGTTTCTCACTGACAGATTTAATGAAAATTGTATTATTGGACGGTATGCATAGGCCTGGAAAAAAAATGTGGGAAATTAGAAATATGATTTATATATATAGTGTGCAACGGAAGTGTCCCAATGGGAGCATAGTGTCTTAATATTAGGTTCCCAGGTTCCTTCTGCCTATCCTGCTATGCGTATAGCGTGAAGCTAAAAAATCACAATAATCTCACCAGAAGTCTCCAATAGTTGTCCTTCTATCTTTAGATGGAAGGTGGCAGTGAGAGCGCAGAGTTGGTTGTACGCAGCTGTGCGGAGAGTTGGGTCACAAGAGCCCAGGTTAAGGAGAGCCATGTTGAGAAGTGTTCCTGGTACGTCCTTTGGACGTATCTTTTGGTGGACTGTTACTGAATCCTGAAGAGGGGATATTAAAGATAATTATTACTTGTCTTTGGTGAATTTCAAAGTTACAATAAAATTGTATGTGCACATATTTAGTGAAATAAGCAAATAAAGTTTAAAATAAATATACATGTCAATTTAAATGTCAATTAAATAATAATCATTGACAGATAAAAGAAAACAAACCACGAATTCCAACGAACATGTCTAAAATGAACAGAACACAAACACAACAACAACAAAAACAAAAGTTTCGTATACAAGTAACCAAAACAGATAAAACTTTTAACTGTTCTAAATGAAACGGATACACACCGGCTGACTCAATTCCCATCTATTGCGTATATGTATGATGGATTGTACGATGTTGTCACAGTCGTTGTGGATGAAACTGAGGGGAGTGGCTTCATTTATTATTGAGAGAGAGAACTGGTTGTCGTCTACTAAACATACCTGAAATAAGAGAAAATAATAATGTATTTCATATTTAGCTTCACTATGTATCCCGAATATAACTGGGGACGCAGAAGGAACCTAGTGTTAGGCTACCCCCTCCTCCACTTTCCAACAAATTCTCGAGCATTTCGTGTTGAGGGACGGATCGGAACGCTGCGTTTTGCCTGGTTACCGGTGCGATGAAATGAAAATATTAAATATTTCATTACCCTGAGTGAAAATCGAAACAACAACCGTCGCCTTTACATTCACACGTTTATGTCCCTCTGCACCACGATGGCCTCAAATATATATACAGAAAATCTTTTTTTTTTAAATAATATTTAATTAATTACCTCATCTATCTCAGATGCGTAATACACATCGTTCAATAAAACGGGTAAACCCAATACTTTTGTTTTCTCCACTGATGTTATTTGTAACGCTGTTGGTCCTACCTGTTAAGAAAAAACACTTTAATGTTACAACAACCACACTTTAACAGTACAATAAGGTTGGCGAGTCGTGGCCGTCCTGAAGTTTTTCCGAACTTTTACGCATTTTTCTTGTCTTGTCTTGTTGTCCTTGGGAGAAAAATATTGAAAAGTAAGAAAAACTACAACACATCTAACTTCAGGGCGGTCACTACTCGTCGACCGTACTATGCAGAAAAAAGTATGAACGAAGAAGATGACTTCTGTCTCAGTGTAGCGATTGTTAAAACTTAATATCCTTTTGAAATAGGAAAAAATACCATACAATATTAAATGTTTCATTCCCCCGATTGCGAATCGAATCCACAACCGTTGCGTTTATTGTACGCTTGTGCTCCTTGATGGATACTTACCTTATTTAATTTGGCTTACCCTCTTATTTTTTATATGCATTACTTTAACATGATATATTTGTTACTACATTTATCAAACATATCTAATTTTATACTTACTTTAATAGCGACCTTAGTATCTTTGTGTGACAGTTTCAATGCGTTGTTAAATACTTTCAAATCTTCTTCCAAGGCGAGAGTAGCTCCGGGTAATTTCTGTTGTTCCGGATCAACGTAATCGCTTAAGCGACTGTGGTTATCTATAAATATTAGTTTACGGTTTCCCTGAAAAAGTACGGGAAAATATTCGTTATATATTTGGGCTGTATTTTTAGTTTTAAGGTGTAATACTTGCAGATTAGAAAAACATATTCAGAGTAAAAAAACATATTCCAAGTAAGAGAATTTAACATTTTTTTTTTAGTTCCAAATTAAACCTCTAACTCGATTTATTTCTCTATTCACCTAAGCTTTTCATTTCTCACCAGCCAACTATAGTCCAACAATGTTACACAACACACAAGTACAGTACAAATATTTTGGTATTGTAAAGCTATCCTAGCATAGGCCGTTGTGCTGTTGGGTGGTATATAAAAAAAAACTGTAGAAAAAAATATTTTACTAGTAACTGCGCGTGCATTACCGCCAATTAGTTATTGAGTACGCGTGCTCTAGTACTAGTTCGTTTTTAAGTTCGTGTGCACTGGTAGTCATGTGTTATCAAATCTATAAAGTGCATTATTACGGGGAGTTATTAAGTACGAGAGCACCGGTTATAGTGCGTTATCAATTTCATAAAATACGCGTGCACTAGTACTGGCGAGTTGCTAAGTGCATAGAGCGCGCCTGCACTAGTGCTGGTGCGTTATTCAGTACGCATGCACTTGTTATCGTGCGTTATTAAGTACGTACGCACTGGTACTTGTGCGTTATTAAGGGCACTAGTACTAGTGCGTTATTATTAAGCGCCTAGGTAAATCTAAAACAAATAGATCTAAAGGAAGTCAAATTTCGTTACATTTCGTGTTTTAGTCACTGTTTCATGATTTAATTATTTTTTTTATTATAGTTATTAAGGTTGCCATATGAAATTTTTAAAGGCTATTTATCACCGGTAAGTTTTTATCTCAACAGTCGCTAAATATGTTTTGTTATAATTTTACTTGCTCAATAATGATTTTATATTTTTGTTTCGATGTTATTTTCGAAATTTGTAAACTGAAAGTTTTAAACTATTATACGATACAAAAGACTTATTATTAGGCTATGTTGAATCGAGTTTTTATCAAGTCTGAGACATTAACTTTAGTGAACAGGTGGTAAATTCTTTGACGTTCAAAAATTGAAGCATATAATTTCTTATTAGAAAAAAATGTTTAACTTTGGATACTCTGCTCTTATAAAAACACGCAAAAGCTCACAAATTAACACAAACACACACATTAAATTAACACAAATCTTACCCGCAAAGGAGCTAATATTGCCTCATGGAACTTTGTATACTCTCTAACCCAACTATTACAGTTATATATGTAGCACGCGTGTGCGCTAGTGTACGCCACTTCGGGGAGGACACTGAACCATTTTTGTAAGAAATCCGTTCTGAAACGACAAAACGTTGATATTTTTGTATTTTTATTGTTTGTAAAAACATATTATTAAAATATAAAAAAGATTTTGCTGTAAAAACTATTTCATATAAAGTGCATGTTGTAAAATAAATAATGACTTTTCACTTTATACATATGTTTCAGCTTTTAAAAAAAATAACAAATAACAAGAAACAGATAAAAAATTGTAAGAGTTCAATCAATTTCAATATATTTTGTTATTGAAATTAAACAAGAATGTAAAATACTATATAAAATATATAAATTGGATTTCGACCCAACAACTTATCTTATTTATCGTATTACAAATTATATTATAATAATATTTTAATTAATAATAAAATCAAAAATATTTGAAAAAGTTCTTCCCTATGAACTACTACAATAAAGTACTTAAATAAGCAAACCAAAAAAAAGTGTTTAAAAAATTTAAATACATACCTAAATCTATTATCAGAATTAGTATGAGTAAAGTCCACAATTAATTCAAACGGTTGTTGACAGAATGGTTTTAATGTTAATATAACATGGTAAATTAATAAATCTGCATTCACTTCTC
>DWLH01002573.1:0-10632 GCA_018249795.1 Heliconius telesiphe telesiphe | reverse complement strand
AACTGTTTAGAATTAAACATTAATTGTATATTCTGGTAGCAAAAATTGTTTAAAAAACACAGAAATGAGATGTACGTTTCGTTACTTTCTTCAATACAATTATTTGTACTAAACAGATAAAATAAATATTATACATAATAATGAAGCATGTGCTTAATATTGTGCGTAATAACTGAGCTTAAACTATGTACCTGAGTAATAATTAAGTACTTAACATTTAACAAATGAATTTAAAATATTCCTTTTAAAAGCTGCATTAATTTAGAGTTGTGTGCTTAATTAATGCAACTATACAACATAACAACAATTAATATAAATAAATAGAAAAAAGCTATAGTCAAGATGTATTTGATATTAAGACTCCCTCAGAAAAAGTAAATTCTATAATATAGTAATTTTTATTTGAGTCAGATGAAACGTTTTTAAAAGTGAGCAAAGCATAATTTTTCATTTTTAAACTTGGTTTCTCATTAATGATACAAAATATATAAAAAAATAATACACATTTATCTTAATACGGACTTACAAATTAGGTCTAAACAGAAGCTACATTGTAAATACAAAATATCATCTTTAATTAAAAATAAATATTCAACTTTTTTTGTTCATAATCTGTAACCTAGCAAAGTTTCTTCTAAATTCTGCATACACTTGTACAAACTAAAAGTGGTACAGTCCAAAATGGCCGCGCATTCGCTTATCACGAAAACAAAACTAATTGGACAATTCTCAGTCAATTCGATATCAAATTTTTGATTCATATCCAAACTCCGTGCAACAGATTTAGATTTATAATGCCTTACCCAATAATTAAATTTGTTTATTGTACTGTTCTTCACTAAGTTATCTAATAATTTTTTCCTTCTATTTTTTTTATCCGCATACAATTTTTTAAAAGTTGCCACTTCACTGAGAGGTACATCGTCTTCTGAATCACTGCTATCACTTATATTTCCTAAATTTTCGTGCAGATGTTCTTTATTGGAAAATTCTTCAATTTTCTTTGCTAATATTTTTTCGATTTCTACATCGTCTTCGATGTTAAAATTGTAATTTATTTTTAGTTCTTCATTTATTTTTACATATAATTGTTTAGTATTGTGCGTTTTAGCATCAAATTTAGGATTATTTATAACAGCTGGTTCATCTACAATTTCTTCTTCTTCTGAATTAGTGTCATTTAATGTGTTGTTTGGATGTATGCTGCTAATAGCTGAAATATCGTTGTCTAAGTGAGCACTATCATTTTGAAAATCATTTGGGCCATAATTAATATTATCAACTTCTAAGCTTCTATTCATTGGACTATCTTCCATGTCTTGGACACTGGATCTAACATTTTCTTCTACATTATTCAAAGAATCTTTCTTAATTGCTTCGTAATAGATTGCTATTAGCTCTTTACGAATACGCTTAGACTCTCTAGAAAGTTCTAAATTATATTTCTGTTTTTTACCACTACTTTGCTCATCGTCATCCATACGTTTCCTTTTATGTGATTCTTTTTTATTATCTTTAGTCTCTTTTGGCATTCGTATTTTATATTTTTTGCAAGCTATTGATAATAACTCATTTATAATTTTATCTTTGTCAAATGTTTCGGGATCGAAAGCTATGCTATCAGAAACGTCATTAAAGGTATCGTGCAAATCTAGTTTACTGTCATAAAAATTTGAATATTCTTGATAATCATTCTCATGGTTTATTGTGTCTCCGTGAATAGTGTCACCTTTCACATCGTTTATTTTGTCTCTAATCTCGTATAAACCCTTAAAATCATCATCAAATATATTTACATTTTCATCTTCTTCCTCGAAAATTTCTAACATCTTTTCTTCTTCATGGTCAACTTTATTTATTTTGTCATTTTCAACGCATTTTGATTCATCATTATCGGGAGGCGTGCATTCAAAATTAGATTCATAGCCATAATCACTATCTTTGTCACTATTCTTCTTTCCATTAATTTTAGTAATGTGTTCCACAGCTGGTGGTTTTGTTTTAAGCCAATTACTATTTTCACAATTTCTAACAAACACCATTGTATTATCCCCTTTTTTCGTCGTCAAAGTACCAACTACGAATGGATTAAAAGTCTTGTTTGTCTTTTCTACACCTTTAATTAAATTTAAGCTATCATTTTCATAATCTGGTAAGTTTAATTCTTCAATGGCATATTTAAGAGAATATTGAGTAAAATCTTCACAAAGAAGTAACCTCAAATCGGGATCTTGAACGTTTTGCAATATAACGTCTGTGTAAGTAGTCATTGGAGTGAGGGTCCTAAGAAATTTACTTTTAGGTATAATACATATTTTGTCATCAATTGATATTTTATTAATAATATCCATTGTGACGTCATCACTTAGTTTCTTATTCCTTGGTCGACGATCTTCTAGCTGCTCCATGAGTACGCAATCATCTACATTCAAATTATATATGCGTGATATAGGTAAATAGTTTTTGCAGAGGACGTTTTTTCTTAACTGCAAATATTTACACCAGTCATAAAAAGAAAATAGCCGATTGGTGGAATCTGAATAAAAACCTAATTTATATGACTTAGAACGATTTTCCGTTTCATTAATTATATCGACTGCTTTTGATAATTTTATTTCGTAATCACAGTCGAGACCAAAACACATTTTTAAAGCAATAAGTATATAGGACATACAGACACCCTCATAGTCTGGTATACGGACTAAGCTTTTGATAGATTTCGAATCCAATTTAAGAAAATCACAGGGCATGAGATACATTAGAGACAGAACTAATTGTTTAAAATCGTTGGGAAGGCATAGTTCTTTGGTAAAATTAGTTATGATTCTAGTTAAATTAGGAACTTGAGGTACACCTAACTGTAAACGCTTAAAAAACGTCATTGCAAACTCACGAATACTTTTTGGCATGTATTCATTTTGACATGACAAAAAGTTTCTCCCATATGGTACCAGCAACATATCAATTTCTTTTGGAACAAATTTTGTACAATTATACAAACTTAACCTTCCTTCTTTTATGAAACGGAATAAATGAGATAATTGTATATCACTTCTATCTAAATTCAAAGCTATATATAAAATTGTTAATAAAGTGCCTTTAGTTACGATTTTTATATCACGTCTAAACTTATTGTCTTTTTTCTTTTTCTTAGATTTTTTCTTATCATTTTTTTCTTCTTCACTGTTGTCTGTATTGCTAGTGTCTAAGTCAAGTACTTTTTGAGATTTATTAGTTTCGTTTAGGCTTTCCACTTCAAATTGGGTTTTATTTCTGAAATAAAGAAATTGCCATGTTAAGACATGATGTTTGTCTAATTTCAATAAAGTTATGACATAAACACCAAAAACATACATACTTGTATTTTTAATAATTATTACAGTTTCACAATATAACATTATTGGGCCTGATTATAATCAGGCCTAATAATGACAGAGCGGAACATAGTTTGTTTATAAACACAACAGTTTTATTTTCTCGCTATGTTAACAAGGCCCACCATGCCATTTAACTCCATCATTCACATGCATTCTCAAAATGTATTGAACATGGGGAAGTGCATTGAAAAAAATACAAAAATTTAAGAAATGAGTATCTTAATAAATATCCCTCTTGCCTACCTTGATATATGAGGAATACAAGCATGAAGCAAAACAAATCAATATGTACACATTTGAAAATTGCACCTTACTGTTCTGTTCATGGAGGATATAAGGGAAAATCTGTTATTAGGGGCATTTATCAATATAATAGGAGCCAAAAAGTTTTGATTTAAATATTTGCCTTTTGTCTGTGCATGCTAATCTCAAAAACAGCTTAATTGCTTTAAATGCAGTTTGCATTATTATATTTAGGCAAACTTTATGTTTGCTTTATTTCAATTGATTCATAAATTAAAAAAGTTATCTATATATACATATAATAAAACAGTAAACATATTTTATCTATACATTTAGTATTTTTGACTGGAATGCATAATACATAATATATAAAATGAATAATAGAAAGCATTTTTTTTTCATTTCTTGTCTGTCTGTATGTATGATCACACTTATCTCTGAAAGTATAGAACCAACTTACTTAAAACTTTTATCAAATGCTTTCTTTTATCTCAGCAAAACATTTACAGTTTTTTTTCTACAAAATTGGTTCTTTAGAAAAAAGTTTTCGTCATTTAAATGAACTCAAGACATGATTTTGCCTGCAAATATAAAGCAATCCACACTTATATTATAAATTCGATAATAATTCTGTCTGTCTGTCTGTAACACAATCATTCATATAGAGTTACTTAAGGGTCTTGGGATGAATGAATGATGAATTTTCTCTAACATTGACACAAAACGCAGCATTGAGTTTCCAGAATTCAGCGGAAAGTGAGGAACAGTGTCTTAATACTAGGTTCCCTCTGCCTACCCTGTTTATAATTTTGATTTATTTTTTAGTTTTACTTATTTAGTTTATTCCTTTTTAACTACTCAGGTTTTTTTGCTAATATTAAGAATTTTATTTTCCTTACATCTACTTACAAATATTTTTTTGGCTTATTTTGATACTAAACTTATCGCAAACTGAAAATAATTTCATACATATATTTAATAAATATTTATATAGTTTTGATAAATTGCTATAAAACAATTATTTTATTGTAATGTCTAAAACTTTAGTTTTTATTGTATGGATAATGCCTTCAAAATAATAATATTATTAGAACAGGATAGTACTTCAGATAAGTTAATATATATGTACCTCATAGATTCTTTGTCTTGAAACATTTTAATATATTTTATCCAGATCCAGAGTACTACATTTTTTATTTTAGGTTTAGCTCCTAAAGATATCAGCTCCTCAGTTAAGCCAGCAAGAATGAAATTATAAGCGTGCCATTTCATCCATTCTCCGCCAACTACAAAATATTTGTTCATGTTAAGTTAATAGTATTGCTAGGATATATTATATGTATTAAAATTACTCAAATTTTATTTAATAAACGTTTTAGTAAATTAGGATAAAAATCAAAGTTTACCTAAATAGTTTAAGTCAAAATAGGTATTGTCATAAAAATTTAAAAATTTACAAATGAACTGCTCGAATATTATTCTTACTTCCAAGTGAATCTTTCAACGCTGTTGTAATTTTTCTGACTGCGGATTGAGCAAAGGTGCCATCAGCAAGCAAAGTTTTTTCCACGACGGTCTCCCTCGCCTCCACATCTTGGGTGCCGCATTCAACACAGTAGTAGAAACCATCGACGAGATTTAAGTCTGTGCCTCCGCAAATTTTACATGGATTTGTTTTCATGTTTGAGTTATGTTATCACATTATATTTATATTTTTTATGATTATTGCCATAAAACGTGTGAAAAGTGAACATGCTTCAACTTTAATTAAATGTAGAATGACAGCTGTCGCCTGTCATTCACAGCTGAATTTAACGTTTGATAGTTTATAAATAAAAATATAAAAACATAATATTTAAAAAATATGTTAACAAAATGTAATTTATCATAAATACGAATAAATACAAACAAACAAGTAAATTCTTTAGATAATAAAAACTGTACAGTTTTTAAACGAATGTTCTGTCATTACTGGTACTGTCGTACCTATATCTAATGTGACATAAAACTTATTGCCATATACTAAAAATTATTACCAAATTAGAAATATTTCCAAAATACGTCGACGTCGTGGTGCAGGGGCACAAGGTCTGACTGTATCGCACACACTACAGTGTGGGTCGATCGCCACTTGAGGGATTGTATTAGTTATTATTTATTAATATTTTCATTTCTTTACTCTGGCACCAGGGCGAAAGCCCGGCGTTGAGTTTCGCTTCTCAACACGCAATGCCTCGAAAAATTCATCGGAATCTCGAGCACGGAGTGTCTTAACACTATGGTCCCTCTGCCTACTCTACTGTGTGCGGGAAACAGCATGAAGCTAAAAAAACATATTTACATTTACTTACTATTTCAACATATTATTATTTTTGTACATTACTTTATTTTGTAAAACTTGCAACCTTAATTGTAATATTAATAAACTTACAATATTAATAAAAGCAAAATAAAATAATTATGTTAGTACTTAGTTGTTGTTATCTGGTGGTATTATTATTTTCGTCATTAAAAATTAAATATTTTTTTTAATTTAAAATATAATGTAGTTGTCATTAAAGAAAAATATGCATAATAAAGTTGAATTTAAAAAGATCTATGACGGGATTAAATGTAGTCTATTATACTAATTTAAAAATGAAATATATTGAAATAGGCAATATATTGAATGAAAATGAAATATATTGAATATTTTATTAACAATAAAAATAAAATATTAATATTGTTTTTATATTTAGGCCCATAAAAATTGTTTTTGAAACATTTGAAATATGTAATTTATTCTTTTGTTTATTATGTATTCTACATTATTATAATAATTGCATTTAATGTCATAGTTACATTATTTTTTACCTAAATAAAAAATAGAAAATATTACTAACTGGAAAACAATAAATATCATAAATGGTAGAAAAATAACAAATAATAATATTAATAAATTTTCATAGTAGCAAGCAAGTTCCAAGTGATGGCAACCGGAATTATACTGTACCTTGCGGTTGTGGTCATTTGTAGCGTATCGCTATCTGTCGTCAATAACTAACCCGGGGCGTGTTCTAATCGAGAACTGAGAGAAACCGACCGGCATTTGTCATTATCATTACTTATATTAGTGTAAATAATCATTTGCTAACGCTAAACTGAAATGCTAGTTGCGTTTGAATCGTCACACCCCTGTGTTATACCGTGAGACCGTGTGCGTGTTATATTCCGTCTTGTGTCCCGCGATCACTCATAAGTGTTCTCTAGTCACTAAGTCCATGGTGTGCAGTGTCCAGTTCTGTGTTTAGATCGCGCTTTAATCATTGATGGGCGGCTTTTTGCACGCGGTGACGGCGGCAGATCGGCCGCAACGGCGGATACCAGCTTCCCGGAGGGTCTACATTAAAATCCGCCACACTGGAACTAATGGAATTAGAAAATATCGTAGCCAATACTGTCTACTTGAAAGCCAGAGAGGGTAAGTTACTAACAATTTATATTAACGTTGTAAATTATTCATGAGGCATAATGCGTTTATAGTAAACTTTGTTTATCGTGCAATTTGTAAACAGGGCTTGGTTCAATGACCTATTAACTAGAGGTTTTTATATAGTAATAAATTGGATCAATCGGTCTGCGCGTGTGAACGTAACGTCGCGGCTATCGCGAAGTAAATAAATATTAAATGATGCCATCTCAAACATTAGTCACACTCAGTTACATTCGGCCTGTAATCAGCTGTGGAACATTGTATATGTTATTAACCACTTAATTATTGTGTATACTTGTTTATCTCCCATCCTGCTTTTATTACATTAATGAATTTATATTTTGATAATCATTTAATATTTATATGTCATATACACAATATATATTATTAAAACCATACTGATAATTTTTTTAAAGTTTTTTTTTATAACTTTTTTATAATTATATGTTTTTTACATCTTCCTTATATAAATAATTTTAGTTAAACAAAAATTCCCATACTCTTGGGAACATACTATAAATAATTAAATATTTCCTTATAAAATGAGTCAAATAAATATTCAAGTCTAAGAATAGTACTACTTATTATATTAATTACTAATGATCGCCTGTTCACATTACGTAATAAATAATTTTATATCCTTACCTATAAACCTAAAGCATGTAAAACTATTTGAACTTACACTATCATAGGAAACAAATGTCTCTTTGTCTAGTTACCATAATTAAGAAATGATAATACTTCATTCTCCTAAGTGAGAATCAAATCCATAACCTACAGTGGTATATTCCTGTTGTGCCAAAAAACAATTTATGATCATCAATCTATTCATCTATAATTTTCTACCTGTTAAGTGATTTTCCATTCTAAATGGCAAACTGCATGTTGCAGTTATTTTTACCAAACCAAATCATTATATATTATATTATTAATTATTTTAAGTTTCATATAATTTATATTTTAATTTTTATTCGTACTATCATCTTCACTATATCTATTTGTGACACCTTAATATTTGGTTGCAGTTTCAAAAATTTATACATGCATCTGACAGACAGTAATGTTAAGGAAAAAAAATATAATAAGACATTTATCAATTTTCTTTAAGGGGATTTATTGTTAAAAAAACCATTCTCAAGCTACATTGATATTTTTATACAAGCACTTATACTAACAAAATAAATTATACATAGTGGGTGGAGCACTTTGACTGTTTCCAAAAAGCGCAGGTTCAAATCCCACTATATTAGTAACTATTATTGTCCCAAAAGTTCCATAACCATTGTCTCCTTATGTTTAACCTACAAAATGTGTAACATTAGCTGTAAAAGAATGTTATCTTAATTGTTTTTGTTTTATGTAACTAGCTAACCTTAGAAAGTGATAAGGAATAAAAATACATTTATTAAATAATGTGTAGATATCTTGTGTTATTATTATATAATAATATTATTCTATTTTATGCATATAGATATAATTAATAGTAAACATTTCCTGTTTTATTCACACTCATATGGACTTGAGTAGACTTGAGATGTTTTAAAATGTATCTAAAAACAATGTTAGAGGCAATCTTATTTTCATTTCCTTACTCTGGTAACAATACTAAGCGCGGCGTTGAGTTATGCCACTCAAAATACAAGCATCTGGTCACTACGATATACCTCTGTCTACTGCGGCTGGCTATATGTGGACACAACAATGTTATAAAAAAATACAGTACATATTTTATACAAATGATTGAAGTCCAATTGATATTGATAGATAAATCATGAAAAACAGAAAAAGAAATTTTCAAATGCCTTTTGCATACACCTTTTTTATGTGATATTTTGTTATAACTTGCATATTACATTTTGTATGTAAATTTTATAATCCTATTTCTTTGTAGCTTAACTGAAGACTCTCTAAAGTAGTTAATATTTAGTATATGTACTTATGTAGCTAAACAATTATGAAGCTAAAGTTTTTTTTTGGTTAAATGTGCTAATCTCAGAGACTATTCGTTTGAATTGAAAAAATATTATCGTGATGTGTATGTATGTCCATTAATGAAGGAAAGTCTACATTTCATTAACAGTTTTTATGTCAACCACTGTACCTCTGGTCAGATTTACCTTGGGCTTTACTCTTAGTTTCGTTAGTCTTCAATTTGACCACGGGGACGAAGCCGTAAGTAAAAAATGTTTTATTAATCAGTTGAAGCCGTCGTGGCGCAGTAGCATTAACATGCGATTAGAAGCGCGACGATTCTAGGTTCGATTCTCACTTAAGGGAATAAAATATTTAATATTTTCATTTCTTTGATGTGGTAACGATGTAAAGCAAGGCCTTTAGTTACGCCACTCAACACGCTATGCCTCAGGCATTCGGTGGAAAGTGCAGAAGTGGTTTAATGAGAGTGTCTTGTTGTTTGTTTGTTTTGACATTGTTCCCAGGTTTCTTCTGCCTATCCTGCCATGTGCTAGAAATGAAAATTCATACCCACAATTGGGAATCCACTCACCACAAGTGTCGCATATACAGTTAGAGAAATTGTTTCTGGGGCAAAGAGAGAAATATATTTTTTCTGCGGCTTTGAATCAACGAAAGAAAAGAAAAATTTTTTTTATAGCGATTTAAGTTATCTACTTACTTCATTTCTCATTTACGCATAAAAATAGTATTAAATTGATTTATATTGGTTTTTCATTATAAAATGGGTCGTCTCCCGAAGGAATTGAGTTATGGCAATGTTAATTGAATATATCGGCACTATAACTATGGGTTTCGTACCATTATTCAATCTATAAAAACGGAAAATAAATTATGTCTGAAGCGCCCTTAAATTTTAATTTTATTCTATTTTTCGGTATTTGATATCATATCGGTAACTATAATAAAATATCTGTCAAAATTTCAACTGTCTAACTATCACGTTTCATGAGATACATCCTGGTAATAGACGGACAAACAGACAGCGGTGTTACAAGTGTGTAATAAGGTCTCGTTTTCCCTTTTTGTATGGAACCGTAAAAATATAATTAAATCAACTGTGCATGAAAATCTTACTTATTCTATTCATATTGTATTTTTTCTATTTATATTTTCTAAGCTGAAATATAATATTATTTATATGTATCTTGTATATTATATGTAAAAGTTAGTGTTAAAACGCTCGGTTCCCTATTTTCCGCCGAATTCTAGAGGCCTTGCGTGTTAAGTGGCAGAACTTAACGCCGCTCATTGCCTCAACACCAGAGCGAAGAAATGAAAATATTAAATATTTAATCTCCTTTCCGTTTACAGTCATACTTTGTGCCCCTGCGCCTCGACTCGCCTCATTCATCTACAAGTGACTCTACCACTTCTTACTGCATTGCTCTATGATTTCATTTACCTAGACGGCGCTAGGCGCTTTAACGTATTCGAACTCAGGACCACCTACCTCGACTTAACTAACTTAACTGCACCAATATAGTGTTTGTAGTATTAAAAAGTATTATAATATGTATATGTACATGAAGGAAATATTTGTTATGTAAATATTAACTATTTTTT
>DWLH01002572.1:0-10632 GCA_018249795.1 Heliconius telesiphe telesiphe | reverse complement strand
TCACGGATCAGTAGTGCGGACCATCTATTTTTATTAGCCCCTGAGGGGAAAGCTAATAATGTCGTATATAAAGAAATTCTTTGATTTTACTTCAAAGAATTGCTTTATCGATCAAAAATATTTTATTCGGTAAGGTCACTTATATCATTTAAGTAAATATATCATATATTAATATGATTTGAGTATTGACTTATTTCACATTATTATACATTTAACCCGATATTTACGCGGACGAAGTCGCGGGCAACAGCTAGTATTAAATAATCCATTACACCGAGTGGAAGTCGAAACTAAAACCGTTGCGTTTTTACTCACTTCACACGAAGGCCTTTAAAATAAAGATTAGTAAATAAAATTTAAAAAAATAGTGTTTCTTGTAAATATTATTATTAAGTAAAGTATTTATTAAAATTTAATTATAACAATATTTAATATTAAAAATTATGTTCAAAAAACATATTTGACAATCAGCTTGTCTGTAATAGCCTTGTTGTAACTAATTTTAATATACTAAAATATATTTTTTTATTTAGAAAAAGTATAAAAACAAAATGTTGTATAATAATTATCAACATAAAAATGAAGTGCATGTGTGCTCCTTTCTAGAATATTAAAAACTTAATAGGTACTATTGTATATAGAACGTAGTAACCATAGTAACTCGCAGATATTATAAAACTTATCCATATTTACAAACTCATGACGCTTTTCCGTAGAAAATTAACTCATAAAAATATAGTATATGATTTAAATGTTGTCTTTTGTAACATCATATTGTTGCAATTTCCATAATAAAAAAAAAATGTTGTAATATTGAAATTAGTTGTTATTTGATAAAAAAGTATTTAGAAAACTCTTCAAATTCCTTTTTATTTTATTTTTTTAGTTTCACGCCGAAAAACGACATCTCCATCTCGATTTTACGCCCTAATCCAAGACACTAAGAAGAAGTTCCTTAACACCAATTTGGCCACTTAAGTCCCCACTTTGATGAATGTATCTAATGTAACATCCCATCCAACTCAAGACGACGTCAATTCTTATTATTTCATTATAAATAGGTATATTTCAATAGATCTGTTGTATTAAAATGGGAAATGCCTACATTATGTGATACGAGTAAAATGCAATGGATAGAGGACACCGGCGCCGGCGGCACGTTTCATAGAAATGCGGGGTGAATGGAACGTTCTACATACTTCTTGAATGCATGCCTTTTCAGGACAATAGAAAGAGGTACAGTGACTTGCATATTAATGGAATAAAATAAAAAAATATATATTTTTGTGTATCGTTGTTTTAATATTATGTATACTTCGAAACAATAAATTTACAAGAAATGTAAATAGACAATCAGTAAAAACTTCACATTGGCCCCCTACGAATACACAATCTTAGACCTTAACATATATTAGCTCTAGTGTCAACATACAAATAAGAAACTTGGTTTGATTATTAACTTTGCTTATCATTTCCTTGTAGAATAATTCTTCTAAAATGATTACTTCTAAGGTAAGTCTGGAAAAACAATTGAACTTAATTTAGTTGTTTTTCCAGTTTTACTAGTTATTTGCTGCTGCAAAGTATTGGCCTCAACAGTCAAGTAACAAATTAGATATAATTTTTAAAGTATTATTCGACACTTAGGAAAGAAAAATACTTATTTATATGCCTCCTGGAAACCGACCAGGACCAGGACCTGGTCAAGGACATCAAGGTCGGAACAGGACATGTTCAAATTTTTATACGTTTTCTAAATAAGTAAATTAGATATCATTTCACTTGGGCTTCGTCTAGCAGTATTTGTATCGAATTGCGGGACTCTATTGTACTACGTATCAAGTATAAAGATGTCGATGCTAGTCTACGACAACAAACACGACCGGACGTTCTATTTTGTTGTCTGTAAATGGTAGGGAGACTGGGGCTTTCTGTAACATTTTTTATATTCCTATATTTTCAAAATCCTACATATTTTACTTGTTTTTTGTGTATATGTTGATGGTGTAAGTGTTTGAGTATTTAATCCAAGTATCAATTTAATGAAATAATTACCGTATTTCATATAAAATTAACTTTTATAAAAAATATATAAAACTAGTTACAACTTGCCCCTTGTTAGGGGTTAGATGTAATAGGCTCGGGGTAACTAGAAACAATTCAAAATCTAGTCATTTTAGAAAGGTATATTTTATTAATTATAAATTATTTATTTTTTATATGTTCTACTATCAATAGTTGACAAGTAATAGTAATAGGAATATGTTTTTTATAGAATCACAAATTGTATCTTACTTACAATAATCGAAAATGAGAATGTTTTTTAATTTTTAATTTACTCAAACTGCTAGGTTTCATTTTGCGAGCTTCAAAAGAATTTAAAAGATCCACTACCAAAATAACGTTATTTAACTCTATAATACGTAGTAAGCTTGAATATTGTTGTATTGCATGGAATCCTCATTATAAGTCACATGAAAACAGATTAGAAAGAGTACAGAAGAGATTTTTACGTCAATTGGCTTACAAAGATAACCTGCTGAAACGAACTAAAAGCTATACCGATCACTTAAGATTTTATAATGCCGTTTCTTTATCTAATCGTAGAGATTTACTTGATCTTTGCTTCTTACATAAAATTATAAATGGGAGTATCGATAGTCCAAATTTGTTAAGCAGAATAGCTTTAGCAGTACCAAGACACAATTCTAGAAGCCACATTAAAAATAAGCACACGTTTAAAGAGCGTTTTTCTAAGAGTAACTTAGGCAAAGCAGCTCCATTAAATAGAATAGTAATATTGTATAATAGTATATTTAAAAAAGCAGGTTTAGATATATTTCAACAATCTATATCCACTTTAAAATTGCAAACAAAAAAATATTGCCTAAATTGTCTGCCTCTTAAATAATTGTTGATAAACGAGAAATTATTATTTATTTTTTTACTATGTTTTTTAATAGTTAAATTTATTATGAAATTTTTGTTTTCTGTTTCTTTTATTGTATAAGTTTTTTTTAAGTGTAAGTAATGTCAAAAAATTATTTGTATTATGTTTGTTCTCTTTTTTTATTAATTCATGCATGTCAAGTTAGCCTATAAGTGCGGTATACAATTAATGTTGTAGTCCCTTAAGATTGTATTGTTTTTAGCATAAGAATTATTACTGTATACAACGTTGGCTTCCTATTAAATAAAATAAAAAAATAAAAATAAAAAATATTGTAAAATAGTCTTCCCAATTTAACTAATCAACATGACACTTTTTTATATAATTACATATAATAAACTTTAAATGTAAAATAAGAACATTGTTTAACGTAATAATCACTCTACATCCGAGTTGCAATTCAGACAAACAAATGAGATTTTATATCCTGTAGCACAGCTATTATGATCCCATAATTTGCAAACTATGCTCCTCTTTAGATGTACTTTAAGGACTACTACATTCAAGACAGTATCAATCTTTATCTTCAAACTCTATATAGGAATTTAAAATTGTATTAGTTATTTTTTGTCTTATGGCATTGACTTTTTGATATAATATTTTCTTTTACTTTTGTGTCCGTCTTGCTTTTCATTTTTTTTTCATACTCTCTCTCTCCAATGCTTCTTTTTCCGGCGTGTCAGTCAAAACGGCACATTTTCTTTTACGTCGACCTTGATAGGTAAGTTTAAGAAGCCTTCAGAAAAGGGCAAATTTTAATATGTTACAACTTGCCCCAAAGGCTCTTTTTATAAACATATTCATAAATCTCAAAACCTATAAGCATTATACAGCAAATAAAAACACATTTTTAAAGCAAAATAAATACTTAATGTAACATAATTAACAACATATAACATTAGTTCAATTTAGTTTCAAAAATCAAAATTTACATAAGTATTTTTTCCATGTTACCCGCCTTAATCGCAACACGTGGTCACGTCTATTCACTACGCTATCTAGCGGGATCTTGGTCGGGCTTGGACGACGTCTGTCGTTATAAGACTAAAGTTGACTCAAAGCCCTAAACAAAAAGGTTCATATTCACGGATAAAAACGGCCGTTACTTTTTACCTCCGTTACAAAAAGCCCCAGTGTAGTCTAAATAAGTAGGGGGTTATTTATATGTTATACTTTGACATACATGATTTTCTGAAAAAAAACGTGTATCAATGAGGACAACGAAGCGGACTCCTTAATAATTGAAAGCCTCCATTATTTTGAATATTATTTTAGTATTCATTTTATATTTATTTACATAGCGTACAGATATACTTTGTCACAAACATAAGAAGCAACATAATTGCAAAGTCATTATCATAATAACGGTTGGAGGATTGAATTCCATATTAAGAAATATTGACAGGTATTATTTTAATTGTAATTAAAATAATGTATGTTACATAGAAATTTGAGTGAAACGATATTTAAAATAATAAACAGCTACTACGCGACCTAGTATTAACCTCCGAAACCTAGTCGTAAATTGGCTGATCTATTTTACATTTCACTGAACACATATCGGAGTGGTTCCTCATTTACCGCTACATTTACCGATTAAATATTCTTCATGATATATTTTGTCACCACAGAATATTTTGTAAAAATAATAACAAACACCTATAAAATTAAGTACTCCATGTTCCTAGTATGTATGTATAATATACCTGCTATGTATGTATAATAAAAGGGTTTTATAAAACTTCTTAAACTCGAACAATATAAAGTTAAATTTCAAACATATGTTAAACTAAATTACACAAGACAAGTTTTTATTTTATTTAAAAATACTAAAATTATAATAATACGTATGGCAACAATAAAATTAATATGAGTAAGAACATACAGTTTGTCGTAAGTACTAAATAACTGAATTTGTATATTAATTTATAACATATATTTCGTAATATTGTTGTTAAAGTACATCTAATGATGTTGAACCTCCTTGGTACATAATTACCCACAAAATTAAAAAAGCTATATCTTTATAAGAACGGTAAGGTACTTGCAGAAGGGGGAAGGGAGGAGGGGAACTTTACGTCAGTTAACTTGAGCACCTCTCACCCTCATCGAATATCAAGTCGTGATTTTCACTGATTAGCTTATTCAACAAAGTTTAAAATTAATAAATTTAAACGAGACGATATAAAAAATACTTCTAATTAAACTAATATTTTAGTTCTTCCTTAGAAATTCTAAGCATTTTTGTGTAGGTCATTATTTAGTATTTAACTATTCTTCACTACTTTCAACTTCACTTATTTCTTCTCAAGACTATCAAGTTGGTGAATACATTTTAATTGAATGGTTTCAATATCAATTTTGTAGTGAGGATTGTTATATACATAAAAAAACAATTTTCACTTCATTCACGCGTTGTTTGTCGATGACATATAAAATTCAATTTTTGTTTCGAACTTTTCTATAACTTTGTTGCGAGAATATATTTTTGAAGAAGAAATAATTTTAAGAATAACGCGTGGCGTAAGAACGGAGGAGGCTCTCAATTTGACTGTACGAGTATTATGTTTTTGTATGTTTGTTACACGTAACTCCGCCATTTATATATGATTTTTTTATTAAATTGATGTAATTATTAGTAAACAATTTATTGTAGTGATATTTAATTCTACAAATGTATCCCGCACACAGCAGGATCGGCAGAGGGAACCACTAGGTTCCCTCTGCCGATCTGTGCTTGGCACAATAAATTACAAATATTAATTAAATTTTCTTACCGCCCGCCCTCACGTATATTTAACATCATTTGTAATGTATTAAATGTATTAAAGCGAAGTGACGGCATGAGGAAGCGGTATTTTATTATACAAGAGAATTATTATACAAAGAGATTAAAAACGAATTAAACAAAGATTGCTTAATGGAACTTGTACGACAGGGCTGATTTTTATTAGTTTTAACAAATAAAATTAAAAGTAAATATTGTCTATAGCCACACAGCCACACACACAAAATTGAGAGAGCTTGGCTGGTATGTGTTGATGTATCCTCCGTATAGCCCTGACCTTGGTCCATCAGATTTCCACCTGTTTCGGTCATTGTAGAAATCTTTAGGAAGCATAAAGCTAACCTCAAACGAACACTGAACACTACCTGTCAGTCTTTTTTAATCAAACATCTCAACATTTCTACAGGAATGGGACCATGGCACTACCCGTAAGATGGCAACAAGTCATCGATAAAAACGGCACATATATATTATAAATAAATAAAAAATTGTACTTAAAAAATATTTTCCTTTATATGAACAATACGAAAATACTTTTGCCCCGACCTTATAAAACAAAAACTAAATGTTAAGGTAAGGGACGTGTCTTCAAAATTTAAAAGTGAAACACTATGTAAAGAATGATCTTTTATCCATCTGATGTTTTTTTAAAATACGTAAAAGTTCAGTGAAATGAGAGAATGGAATGTACATTTCAATGCAAATTTAACTCTTCTAAACTAAACGTTGTCACAATAACATCTTTACAATATTTCAATACACAAATTTAAATCTTGAATTTAATATGTTAATGATCAAATTAAATTTGACGTATTAGTATTTTAAGCGCAAGTAATTTAGTGAGAGAGAACGTGATCTTATCATAATAAATTACAAATATAAAAAAAATCAGCTTCACGCTGTATCCCGCACGCAGCAGGGTAGGCAGAGGGAACCTAGTGTTAAGACACTCTGTTCCCCACTTTCTGCCGAATTATGGAAGCATTGCGTGTTGAGTGGCAGAACTCAACGCCGCGCTTTGCCTGAGCGAAGAAATGAAAATATAAATTTTAATAAATATTTCATCTCCTCGAGTGGGGATCGAACCCACAACCAGTCTGATTTTCAGTCACATTTTGTGCCCCCGCGCCACGGCTGGCCTCAAAAATTACAAATATCAAAGACTTAATTAAATTTTCTCACGTATATGAAACATCTTTTGTAACGGATTTAATGTATTAAAGTGAAGTGACGACATGATGAAGCGATATTTTACAAGAAATTAAAAACAAATTAAACAAAGATTGCTTAATATAAGTTGTACGGCAGGGCTGATTTTTATTAGTATTAACAAATACAATTAAAAGTAAATATTGTTGAAGTTTGTATTAAATAAATAAATAAATCAACTTCACGCTGTATCCCGCACACAGCAAGGTAGGCAGAGGGAACCTAGAGTTAACACACTCCTTTCCCCACTTTCTGCCGAATTCTGGAGGCATTGCGTGTTAAGTGACAGAATTCAACGCCGCGCTTAGCCTCGACAACAGAGCGAATAAATGGAAATATACATTTAAGTAAATATTTCATCTCCTCGAGTGGGGATCGAACCCACAACCAGTCGGTTTTACAGTCACACTTCGTGCCGCTGCGCCACGACTGGCCTCAAGAAGGGAAAATAATATTTGATTTAAAAAAATCTCTTTTATTTTTCAAAATAATTCAAGCAGATTCTCTCTCAGACATTCTCAGAGCGACATTAAATGTTAAACAGCAGCTGAACGATGAGTATTGAAAGCAAAATCAACTTAAAGAACCGATCGAATGTAAATATTATTCTTCAAAACCCATTTGTATTTTTGAAATATGATACTATGAATTGCTAATTCAACCATCGTGTGATTAATTGTAGTGTATATTCAGTAACTCTAATAAACTGTGACATTAAATAAAATAATGTCAAAGTTTATTAGAGTTACTGAACGCGCGTGCTGTCCCATAGCGTATACACTATACAATTTATCAGTGTACTCGTATAAGTGAGACTCTTTACACGTGAAGACGAAGTAACTTCTATGTAAAAATATTAGTAAAGTACATACTTAGTTACAATAAACATCGAGTAAGGTTCATACCTTGTCATAAGAACTGTAATGCACAATTTTTGTGCCTAATTATCCAATAGTTTGTAATTTTTAAAGCATTAACTCAATCCAAAATCATAAAATTACGTTAAAATAAAGCTATGGTACTGTTTTATTATTATTTAATTTTATTTAAAAATATATAAATCTTTGGTTTGAAAATATTACACAATAATGTATATTTTTTTTATCTAATACAGTAATTTAAATTTTTATACTTTATGCTTTTAAATAATAAAAAAAATATATATTATAAATTTTCCAAAATTATTTAAATATTAGGTTGAATGATTACATCATAGCCTTTACTCGAAGAACGCACAAAAAAAAATCGCATCACTGTGTTTTTGGCGCCAAATGAAATCAGTTAAACCTCAATTAGTTAATTTTAGGACAAAAATAAAACTAATATTACATTTAATATCATGTTTTCACCGGAAGAACAACAAATTGAAATATGTCTACTTAAATCTAATTTGGAAGAAATAGAAAGCAATTTAATAGAACAGGTAATTATAATTTACCTCAAACAACAACAACTTAAGATAAAACACTTATGCCAGTAAATTAATTACAGCGGACGGCGATACCGTCCTTGGACGCCGAAAATGAACAAAAGTATCGTGAAACTATGGCCGCTCTCCGTGTAGCGCGTTCTTATAACGAAGAAACTGAACGTCTTAAGCTTGAGAGCAGTACGTATTAAGATCTTGGAATAGTGAACTTTTAAATTTTATTTAGTTTTGCTATTTCGTAGAATTCTCATACTAGTGTAATTTGTATATACCTATTAGCTCAAGAGGTATATTTTTTAAGGTTCTGTAGATTCTTGAGGTTAAAATTTGGAACGTTATAGAATAAAAAAAGAACCCTTAGGATAGATAGGATCACTTTGTTGTCCGTCTATCTGTTTGTTTGTCTCTCTGTCTGCCTGTCATGACTGTTATTCATGATCGCGTGGAGGTATGGAACTGAAATTTATATATCTCATATAAGTTTCAAGATCTAGAGTCCCTTGAAGCACGGAAAATAAACTTCTAAGGTGGTAAGGATTCTTCATTTATTCCATATAGTGCATGAATTTCGTCGCGGTATTAAAACTTATTACGAAATATGGGAAGAAGTGAGCACTTATTTTTTTGTACATGAAAGAAAAATTATGGAATATTTATATCACAAAGTATTCCATAATAAATCCTTAACTTTTACAAGTTGTACTTTTTGTTGAAATACAATCGTAAATTTGGTACGGAAGCCCCAGTGGGTGAGTTCAACTCGCACGTGACCGGTTTTTTTTTCATTAAATAAAACAATTCTAACTTTACTATAATATGTGTCACGTACGTATATGTATACGTATTATATGTACCTAATAGGTAGTTATTATTATAGTCAAGCTCACAGCTAAGCGGATGCAACTTAAAAGGCAATGTGAAGATATAACAAACGCTCTCGAGAGAGCTCGAGAGACTCGCTTTGAATTAGAGGTATCTTTGAAAAGGGAGGAACACGAAATGGAATTCGAAATGTATGGTCTTATACACTACTTGAAACTATTTAAATAGTACTTAAGATTTGAAAATGACCAATTTCAACTACTATAAAAATTATATACATAGATAATTAGATACAATTATAGTCTACGCGACGGTTGTGGATTCAATTTCGACTTAGGAGGAATTAATTATTTTGGATTTCCAGCTCTGATAATAAAAATGATGAAGCTTCACTACTTAATGTGTTGTATCCAGTATTCGGACGGAAAGTGCAGGAGGTGTGTTCTTAAATCTATTGTTAAACGTATGGTTTTCTCTTTATACAAAGCAACAAATGTTTTATGATTTGTTAAATAAAATTTGTTTGTATGAGAAATGTTTTATAAGAATATTTTACAATAATTAAACGATAAAAATTTTAATATTATCTCTTGAAGTCTTGACTTAGATGATTTCTTGAGATGCATCTTGTAATTATTTTTTACAATTTCAATACAAATTTAATAGAATACAGATTCTTTCAGACGTAAATACGAAGATGCTCTTCGGGAATTGGCGAGTCGTTTTCGTAGGTCTCGTGCATCTTATGTAAGTTTTAGTTAAGTCGCTTAAGTAACAGTCGTTTTGCACACATTGTCACTTGTATTCTTTTAAACTTTCTATTTTCATGATCAATTCTAAAATTTTATTAATTTTACATTATATACGATCTACCTACGCTGCTTTATATAGGGTGAAGCTGATTTTTTGATAATTTTAAATTATTCTGAAAATAAACTGGTTTATTTATTACCAAAATGTAAGTAAAATTGAGACTGACGTGGTGAAGCGGCGCACTCCGTTTGAGGAAGTGAATTGATTAATTTCCTTGCTCTGTTAAGAACACAAAGTGAGTTTATTTACAAAATGACTCGATAATTGGGCGGTGTGAGTATTTCGAACCTAGGGACATAGTGTTAAGCCGCCACATTTTGTATTAAGACACTTCCGTTCCTCCATTGCGTGCTGTCTGGCGGAACTCAACTCTGCGCTTGGCCTCGTTACCAGAGCAGGGAAATAAATAATATGTACTTAATATGTAATATCATGCATAGCTGTATGTATTATTTTGTCATTTAAATATACATTATTGTCGCCATTAGAACGAGGAGGAAATGAAAAATGAGATGGAAGTAGTAAAGGAAATGATTGTTGAATTGCAAAACGAACAGCAAAGTCGACAAACAGACGTCTCAGATCTAAAGTGCAAACTAAGCGACCTCGTTAACAATGTGC
>DWLH01002571.1:0-10635 GCA_018249795.1 Heliconius telesiphe telesiphe | reverse complement strand
GAATTTCATCATTAACACGAAATGTCAATATCTTTATCTCGATGTCAATTGGTTTAGCACTTGATTCTCTTTACTTGTCTACCGTGAAGCTAAAAAATGTTTCTTTTAATCTATCTATTAATAAATTTCGAAAAACGCTGATAAAAACATTTTTACTCATATAAGTGTATTTTTTTATTTTACAATTCCTTTTAGGTTGAAATAGTAATAATTTTCTTTTAATTGTTATTTCCAAATTATAAATTTCTCTTTTCTTACTTTGCAGGGCCCCATGAAGCGGCTGTCATGCACATAGCGGCACTGATTGCACTCGTGCAGGTAAATTTTTCAGATAGTTTTGACTTATCTTTCTAGTTAATATATGAGTTAAAACTTTTGATTTTATTAGCATCTTTTGGTTAATTATTAATATGTTTTTTCTCAGACTGCAAAATTTAGTAAAGAGAAAAAATATATCTAATTTTTTGTCCTATTACTTAAAGTTGACTTGTCTATTAAATAAGAAAACTTCGATGTCCACTTTCCAACCATCTCAATCATCTTATTGCAAGATTGAGTTAGTTAGTCACAATATGTTTAATACAAACAAGCAAGTGGATTGAACCACAAATCATCATGTGACCGTAACACAGATACTTTGTGACGATCCTTTTCACGAGTTAAGATTACGTAATAATTTATCGATATATAGGACTTGAACAAAGCATAAAGCCTTTGTACGCACAAACCACCGTAACATATTTATAAATAAAATATTCATATCATTGTCGGAAGTCATAATCATTGAAAGCAATAACATTAATCATTGTTTGTGTAAATTATATAAGTTTAAAGGTCATCGATATATAAAATTATGCAATATAATGTTGATAGGTTTAGTCGGTGGGTACATCACTAGCCATAAGTTTCCCAATACACTTCTTACGTAAAGGCCGTAACTTATGGTATACGATGGTGTTAGGATGGGAACGGTTAGCAAATCGATTACCAAAGTTACCATTTATATTAAAAGATTAAGTTTTTAATGGTATTTATTATAAACATAGTTGAGACGTGTCTGTCTAAATTTTTATAATTTAATTTTATTATCGTTTATTAAATCAATATTAATAGATATAAATGTTTAAGATATATTGTTTCGATTTATAAAACATATATATTATAGATATTCTTGCATAAAGCACGCATTTTTGCAAAATCTTGCTAAAATACAAAAAGGCAAATACTAAAAAAATTAAGAATAGACAGAGAGAATCTAAGGATAAATCGTTACGTCCTCCACTTTTTACTGGACCGGAAAAGTGAAAGTATCTGTCTGTTATCTGTTATCTAGTCACAAAGAGTGACTGTTAACACAGGTGCGATAGGTTATGGGTTCGATTCTCACTCGAGGAAATTAAATATTTCCTATATGCGTCGAGGAAAACCGCGGCGTTGAGTTCCGGCACTAAACACGCAATGCCTTCAGAATTAGGTGGAACATTGGGAACTGAGTATCTTAACACTAGGTTCCCTCTATCTACCCTGCTGTATGCGGGATGCAGCGTGATGAAAAAAAAATCAAGTGGGTATGAAACCCCCCAGTGATACAGATCGCGTGTACATTGTACAGTCCAACACAACGATCAAACGCCCCACATATTATTATAAAGTCATAATATTGTATGTGAAACAATATAGCATTTATGTTTCTCAACACCAAAATGGCTGTAATCAAACGAAATAATGCGTGAGACAGAAAAAAATCACATTGTACTCAGTTCATACAATAATCTTATAGATAACTCGATAACGTTAACCGACTTTACAGCAATAAATCTTAAGACCGCGGCACCTTATTAAGTACATGTGTAATTTTAAGTTTATAATGAAGATTAATGGTTATTACGTTTAACTAGAACTACTAATAGTAAAATTTAAGATACATATCGCCGCGCTTTGTCTGGTAATGAAGTATAAAGGAAACTCTATATAGGTATACATTACGAGTCCCGCTCTCAACATGCAATGCCTCAAGAATTTGGTGGAAAGTATGGAACGGGAACAATCTTATGGGGAACGACGTGTCTAACACTAGGTTCCCAATGGTAACAATATGAAAATGTTCTTACTAGTATGTTGTAGTTGGTGTTTATTTTACAAAAGAATTTCAAATAGTTTTTATTTCACTTCAATTGTGGCGTTTTCGGTATTACCTACGACTATGATCTATGGATCATGGTTATAAACTCATACAATGATTGATGATGACATTTGCATATGCCAAAAATAGGAAAAATCATAAAACACTCGTTCTTTATAGCATTTCAATTACGGATTCACAGATATATACATGAGCATAGGTAAAGCTTAGGGTTGACAACTTAAGAGACTACACATCCTTACATATCCTTACATATCTTTGATACAAGTCAAAAAAAATGTCGATCATGTGTGCTGCGCGTTACGGGTGCCTGTATGCTACCTCAAAAATTAATTAATTTTAAATTTCTAGCTGTCGCTCGCTACAGCTGTTTCAGATGTCGGAACGCTCACAGCGGCTGAGCTTAATCTACAATTAGCTGGGGAGAATGGATTATCTCCATTCTTTGAAGAGACCAGCGATGACACCGGAGTCAACTTCGTGAGGGGCTCCAGGGCAGCTGACTCGCCTCTGTCTCCAGATATTGATGTACAATGTTCAGCTGATTTCATTGAAGTTACAGTCGACTTTGCCGATATATATGATGGGATTATATATAGCAAGGGCTTTTTAAACGACCCTAAATGCAAGTGAGTAGCAATATATTTAAATAATAATCAGATATTTATATAAGACATTTCATTATAATTTTGATGTTGCCTATTTAAATACGCCACATTTTTTTATATGTTATTTTTATTATTGAAGAATATATTCAAACTAATGAGTAAGTGAGGCCAGTCGTGGTGCAGAGGCACTAAGGAAATAAAACCACTCGATGAAATGAAATATTTATTTAATTTTTTTGTCGCTCTGGTGTCGAGGCAAAGTATGACGTTAAGTTCCGCCACTAAATACGCTATGCTTTCAGCATTCGGCTGTAAGAAAGACATGGAGTGTCTAAACACAAGTTTCCCTCTGCCTACATGATACAGCATGAAGCTGATTTAATTTTGATTCAATGTTTTATAGACAGCATGTAAAATCTTCGATTTTTAAATTTCAGATATGTGACTGCTGGAGGTAGTCAGTCCCGTTATTCCTTCCGTGTACCGCTGAAAGATTGCGGTAGCCGACCACTTTGCAATGCCTGCGGCACTATCGACAATGTCCTTGTATTCCAATCAGATGATCTAGTGCAAGGACCATATGATTTCGCCAGAAAAGTACATTACATAGCTACATATATACATATTTAAGCTGCCTATCTAATTTCTGTGTCATATTTTATATTTATATTGTCTCTCAGATGGCTAAGACTGATTTTATTTTATATTTCATTGGTTTTTCTATTGTTCATTTATTTTACTGATGAGATGTGGTACAACCTATTATTTTATAACTGTAAATAAATCATTCTATGTTTCAATATGTCTATAACATGCATGTAAAAAAAATAATAGTAGCAAAATTATTATTTCAGGTGTCATGTGTAGGAACCGCCTTGGAAGTATCCGTTGGAGGGGTTAGACAAGAGCAGTCACATATACTAAAGCTTAAGCCTTTTATGGTAGATATGCTTGATGTGGTTGCAGTAGAAGGACCTGCTGGTGGGGTCGAATGCTGGATGGACATTCAGAAAGGAGTTTTCCCTAATGTATGTTAAAAAATATAACTATGCAGAATCTGACCATAAAGTAAAATTATTGTGGAGTCAACTTGTGAGAAATTGTGGATTCCACTCACGAGATAAATAATGTTTAAATTAATTTTATTACCGCGCTCTGGTACCTTGCCAAAACTCTGCATTGGATTTAGCCAATACACATGTTTTAAGCGGAAAGTGTGCCACAATTCTCTCTGCCTATCCTACTTACTATGCAGCATAAAATTTTAGCTTATAAGCAATAATATATATATTTTTACATTTATACATGTTTATATTCATTTATATCTATTTTAATATATTATTTTTCCATTTACAGACGACTCCATTGGAAAATTCAATTAAAATTGGAGAATATTTGACTATTTTAATATATTTGAAAGATATAAGAAATCAATTCAATCTAAAGATTCACGATTGTTGGGCATATGATAATGACGAATATGATAGTCCTAAAACAAACAAGATTCAATTAACCGATAAAGGTGGTTGCCCAAAGTGAGTATATCTTACACAGACATATAGTAAAATAAAAAGAAACTTTAAACAGACATTTCTTAGACATAGTCTATATGTAAGAACATCTTATCCTATATATAATAAAACAGTTAATAAAAGTATTTTGTCTGTACATTTAGTAATTTTGACTGAAATGGATTGAGGGACACTTAAAAAGAATAATAGAAAGCAAAAAGTTTTTTTTTTATTTCTTGTCTGTCTGTCTGTCTGTCTGAAAATTTCACCAATTGCTTTGTTTTAACTCAACTTAACTACTAAAGTTCGGTTCATCAAAATCGGTTCATTAAAAAAAAAGTTATCGTCATTTGAATAAACTCAAGGCATTAGTTTGCCTGCGAATGTTATATAGCAATCGCACTGGTAAGTTCCTGGCTAAAGAATGACATTCGAAACGTCTGGGTTATATGACTGTTGATAGAAATATATATTTTGGAAGCACTATTATATAATATTTTATACAATAAAGTAAACAAAATTGAATTGTTAATGGAGATTACCTTTATAAATCATAACAGTTAAGTTTAAGTCGTAATTAATTCAACACAGAGATAAAGAACGATCTTGAAAGAAATATCAAGTAAATACAAAGGTTTTTTGGTTGGTTCGTTCATATAATATATGTAACTAATTTGAAAACTGTACAGGAGTTAATATGCAATTATTACAGTTATGTTACAAATAATATTATGAATCATTGCCCAAATCAATAATTTAACATTAAAGGCTGTTTCTGAAGCAGTAAATTAAATTATTAACTGACATCAGCTCATTTAACAGAGTTTTAAAAAACATAACATAGCTTCACGCTGTATCTCGTACACAGCAGGATAGGCAGAGGGAACCTAGTGTTGAGACACTCCGTTCCCCACTTTCTGCCGAATTCTGGAGGCATTGCGTGTTGAGTGGCAGAACTCAACGCCGCGCTTAGCCTCGACACCAGAGCGAAGAAATGTAAATATACATTTTAAATAAATATTTCATCTCCTCGAGTGGGGATCGAACCCACAACCAGTCGGTTTTTCAGTCACACTTCGTGCCACTGCGCCACGACTCACGTGGCCTCACTTTTTTGATTTAACATAGATAAAAAGAACGTAATGTTACAAAAATATACGTATAGTATACGTATAATAAATAATTAGCTTTATGTATATTTTATAAATCAAATATCAACATTGGTCGTATTTTTTAGTCCAATAAACAAAAATTCTTATAGAAATTACGAATAAAAAAAGAATATTACAGATTAAAGTAATAAAAAATCATATTAGAAGTAATTTTTTCAATCAATTCTGCTTATTAAATCAATTATCATGTAGTTTAAGCGGGCGAAGCCGCTGGCGAGCCGCTAGTATTTTATAAAGGCTAATATAACATTTTATTTTTAAATCTAATGTAAAAATTGCAAATATCTTAATATATATCCTTATACTTATGAAATTATAGGAAGAAAAAATTTATCGATGTATGGCAAAAATCAACTAATACAGGCAAGAGTGGCGCAACTTTAATAGCTTATAGTAAAGTAAGCGCCTTCCGATTTCCGGAGACCGATCAAGTTTATCTTACATGTAATGTGGAGGTAAGATTTGTTTATAATGTATCTTAAATGGTTATTTAGAAACTAAATTAATAATAATAATAACATGTATCATACATTATTAAATTTAATTCGTAAAAAGTTATTCCTAAAGTAAACAAAAAAAATACTAACCCAAGACATACACTAAATAAATAGTGATTATAAAAATGACAAAGCATTTGAAAGTAACAGGTACGTATGTAACAGTGAAGACTGAGATCCCAGGGCCACCAGACCTACGGCATTTTAGCAAAGCTGAAATTTTGAATACTAATAATAAAAAATGTAGTTAAGACGGTATGCAGTACGCATACCGTCTTACTAACTAGAAAATAGGGCCCGTTCAGAGGGAGCGCCAACTTAATGTACACACTCACCTACGTTAAAATAGAAACGTTCGTATTTAAATATATTATTAAGAATATTATATAAAATGTATATTTATTATTACCAGACCCTTTGGTGGGCCTTAACTCCTGCCAGATGTCCTAAAGGTGTTTATAGTAAGGACAAAATACATTATATTAGCAAGCTTTAAAATGTTACATATATAATTTTCGGACTATTTCAAGAAATCCTATAAGCACACAGACCAATCCGATGGTTCAAACATCCTCTTCGACAGAGATATACCTTTATTTGGCGCTACTATAGAAAGGACCCCACTTTCAAGTTAATGAGTATGCATACTGTCTTAACTACATTTTCTAATATGTCTATCTATGTATTAGTCTAATAATAGTCAACAAAATTTCTGCATAAATAAAATTATATAGGTCTGAGGGCCCTGGGATCTTGAGTTATATAAATATATATAAATACTTTATCAAGTATTGCATTGATTTGAAAATATGTTATTTTTTTATTTTTAGTTGTGTACGAGCAGTTGTGACGCAGATTGCACAGGAATTATTAAAGAAATATCTACAAAAAGACCACCAAAAGCTTGTGAACCAGGTTCTTTAGATCCTCGTTGCCCCAAAGTAACGACTCCAGGTGCTAAGTGCTTTCCAGGTAGCAGTGATCCACGTTGTCGGCCCTTTACAACATTAGGACCATTCAGTTGTTACCCGGGTAGCCCAGACCCTCGTTGCCCAAAACTGACAACTCCAACCGCTCCAATATGCTATCCAGGTAGTGATGACCCAAGATGTCCGACGCCGACTTCAACACAACCAAACTGTTTTGATGGAAGTACTGATCCGCGTTGTCCAAAAGTATCAACTCCTGCACCACCAAATTGTTTTCCCGGTAGCAAAGATCCTCGCTGTCCTGAACCTACAACACCCGCTCAATCTAGGTGTTATCCCGGTAGTAGCGATCCAAGATGCCTACAGCCTACAACGCCTGCACCATTAAACTGTTTCTCTGGAAGTACAGATCCACGCTGTCCTAAGCCCACAACACTCGCCCCACCTAGGTGTTATCCAGGTAGTAGTGACCCAAGATGTCCAAAACCCACTACACCTGCACTACCAAATTGTTTTACAGGAAGTACAGATCCTCGCTGTCCTAAGCCAACCACGCCCGCTCAACCTAGATGTTACCCAGGTAGTAGCGATTCAAGATGCCCAAAACCAACTACACCGGAGGTTCTGGAATGTTATCCTGGCAGCTCTGATCTACGTTGTCCGAGACCAACCACACCTTCGAAACCCATATGTTATCCAGGGTCACCAGATCCAAATTGTCCTCAACCTCCAAGACCAACAACATTAAATCCTCCAACATATTTACCTCCCACTACTTCAGAACCTAAATGTTTCCCAGGAAGTAGCGATCCAAGATGTCCAAAACCCACTACACCTGCACCACCAAATTGTTACGATGGTAATACAGATCCTCGCTGTCCTAAGCCTACAACGCCTACTCAACCTAGGTGTTATCCAGGAAGTAGCGACCCAAGATGTCCAAAACCCACTACACCTGCGCCGCCAAATTGTTTCCCCGGTAGCATTGATCCCCGCTGTCCTAAGCCTACAACGCCCGCCCCACCTAGATGCTACCCAGGAAGTAGCGATCCAAGATGTCCAAAACCCACTACATCTGCGCCGCCAAATTGTTACCCTGGCAATAAAGATCCTCGCTGTCCTAAGCCTACAACGCCCACTCAACCTAGGTGTTATCCAGGAAGTAGCGACCCAAGATGTCCAAAACCTACTACACCTGCGCCGCCAAATTGTTTCCCCGGTAGCATTGATCCCCGCTGTCCTAAGCCTACAACGCCCGCCCCACCTAGATGCTACCCAGGAAGTAGCGATCCAAGATGTCCAAAACCCACTACATCTGCGCCGCCAAATTGTTTCCCTGGTAGCACTGATCCCCGCTGTCCTAAGCCTACAACGCCCGCCCCACCTCGATGTTATCAAGGTAGTAACGACCCAAGATGTCCAAAACCCACCACACCTGCGCCACCAAATTGTTTCCCTGGTAGCACTGATCCACGCTGTCCTAAACCAACCACGCCCGCTCAACCTAGATGTTACACAGGTAGTAGCGATCCAAGATGTCCAAAACCTACTACACCAGAGGTTCCGAAATGTTATCCTGGTAGTTCTGATCTACGTTGTCCGAAACCAACAACAACTTCGAAACCTGTATGTTATCCAGGATCACCAGATCCAAATTGCCCTCAACCTCCAAGACCAACAACGTTAAATCCTCCAACATATTTACCTCCTACTACTTCTGAACCAAAATGTTTCCCAGGAAGTGGCGACCCAAGATGTCCAAAACCCACTACACCTGCACCACCAAATTGTAACCCTGGTAATACAGATCCTCGCTGTCCTAAGCCTACAACGCCCATTCAACCTCAGTGTTATCCAGGAAGTAGCGATCCAAGATGTCCCAAACCCACTACACCTGCACCACCAAATTGTTTCCCTGGTAATACAGATCCTCGCTGTCCAAAACCTACAACGCCCGCTCAACCTCGGTGTTATCCAGGAAGTAGCGATCCAAGATGTCCCAAACCCACTACACCTGCACCACCAAATTGTTTCCCTGGTAATATAGATCCTCGCTGTCCTAAACCTACAACACCCGCTCAGCCTAGGTGTTATCCAGGTAGTAGCGACCCAAGGTGCCCACAACCTACAACGCCTGCACCACCAAATTGTTTCCCCGGTAGCACAGATCCTCGATGTCCTAAACCAACCACGCCCACTCAACCTAGATGTTACCCAGGTAGTAGCGATCCAAGATGTCCAAGACCTACTATACCAGAGGTTCCGAAATGTTATCCTGGCAGTTCTGATCTACGTTGTCCGAGACCAACAACACCTTCAAAACCCATATGTTATCCAGGATCACCAGATCCAAATTGCCCTCAACCTCCAAGACCAACAACGTTAAATCCTCCAACATATTTACCTCCTACTACTTCTGAACCAAAATGTTTCCCAGGAAGTGGCGACCCAAGATGTCCAAAACCCACTACACCTGCACCACCAAATTGTAACCCTGGTAATACAGATCCTCGCTGTCCTAAGCCTACAACGCCCATTCAACCTCAGTGTTATCCAGGAAGTAGCGATCCAAGATGTCCCAAACCCACTACACCTGCACCACCAAATTGTTTCCCTGGTAATACAGATCCTCGCTGTCCAAAACCTACAACGCCCGCTCAACCTCGGTGTTATCCAGGAAGTAGCGATCCAAGATGTCCCAAACCCACTACACCTGCACCACCAAATTGTTTCCCTGGTAATATAGATCCTCGCTGTCCTAAACCTACAACACCCGCTCAGCCTAGGTGTTATCCAGGTAGTAGCGACCCAAGGTGCCCACAACCTACAACGCCTGCACCACCAAATTGTTTCCCCGGTAGCACAGATCCTCGATGTCCTAAACCAACCACGCCTACTCAACCTAGATGTTACCCAGGTAGTAGCGATCCAAAATGTCCAAGACCTACTATACCAGAGGTTCCGAAATGTTATCCTGGCAGTTCTGATCTACGTTGTCCGAGACCAACAACACCTTCGAAACCCATATGTTATCCAGGATCACCAGATCCAAATTGTCCTCAACCTCCAAGACCAACAACATTAAATCCTCCAACATATTTACCTCCTTCTACTTCAGAACCTAAATGTTTCCCAGGAAGTGGCGACCCAAGATGTCCAAAACCCACTACACCTGCACCACCAAATTGTTTCCCTGGTAATACAGATCCTCGCTGTCCTAAGCCTACAACGCCCACACAACCTAGGTGTTATCCAGGAAGTAGCGACCCAAGATGTCCAAAACCTACTACACCAGCGCCACCAAATTGTTTCCCTGGTAGCACAGATCCACGCTGTCCTAAGCCCACAACGCCTGCCCCGCCTAGATGTTATCCAGGTAGTAGCGACCCAAGATGTCCAAAACCAACTACACCTGCGCCGCCAAATTGTTTCCCCGGTAGCACAGATCCCCGCTGCCCTAAGCCTACAACGCCCACCCCACCTAGATGCTACTCAGGAAGTAGCGATCCAAGATGTCCAAAACCCACTACACCAGCACCGCCTAATTGTTTCCCTGGTAATACAGATCCTCGCTGTCCGAAACCTACAACGCCCGCTCAACCTCAGTGTTATCCAGGAAGTAGCGATCCAAGATGTCCCAAGCCCACTACACCTGCACCACCAAATTGTTTCCCTGGTAATACAGATTCTCGCTGTCCAAAACCTACAACGCCCGCTCAACCTCGGTGTTATCCAGGAAGTAGCGATCCAAGATGTCCAAAACCCACTACATCTG
>DWLH01002570.1:0-10635 GCA_018249795.1 Heliconius telesiphe telesiphe | reverse complement strand
AGTCAGTCGTTGTGCCTTTGCACCACGACGGCCTCTATAATATTTATAATTATAGTATCAATTACACTTCACTATTTAAACGTTTGCCCCTTTTACTTTAATCTAAAGCCTAAATAAAAAAGTTTATACCCTGAAACAACTGTGTTTAATTTTTATATAACACACAACGAGTTTTAGGGTATTTTTTTTTAAAAACACATTAGCGATGTTTTCATACCGTATTCATCTTTATGACTGTAATATAAATATGAAAAATATCGTAGATGTTTTACTGTACTTTAACAAGACCATGTTACGCAGTAACATTGTGATCTTTAAAAGAAAGGATATAAAATTTTATTATCTTGTTATTTTTTTTATTATTTCGTACGTCATTGTCCGAAACTGCTTATTTTCTATTAGATACTTCAGTTCTCCTTAAATTTTGTTTTCCTTAAATAATGCTCAGCGTTGAGTTTCGCCATTTAACATACAATGTACTGTACCAATCTGCTATTCGAAGAAAACCTGAAGCTTTAAAAAATAAAAACACAGTATCTCCATTGTATATATTCTCTGGAAAGCGGGAGGAGTGGAAATATAAAATATAAAAAATTCTGTCGCTTTGGGCGATGTGGAGCAGAAGCACAAGCCTGCGACTATAAATGCGACGGTTGTGGCTTCGATTACCACTTGGGACAATGAAATATTTAGTATATTTTTAAGTTGAGTTCCGCCGAATTCAGCGGAAAGTAAGGAACAGAAGTGTCTCAATGGGATCAAAGTGTCACTAGAAAATACTTTAAAAAATAGAATAGAAGGGCACTTCGTTCTCCGCTACTCGGCTAGTTTAGTTGTAAAGCGTGTAGCTAAAAAATAGAAGACGTTACGGTCTACAAGAAACAAGAGATAAGAAAGTGTATCTTGGAAGATCTACTGTTATACCTAAGTACATGACATCGTAATCGTTATACAAAGACTTTGACATTTGGTAAACTTGCCGGAGCGGAGAAGTTTGGAAACTTTGTTCGAAACAAAACTTGTGATTCTGTGAATTTATACGTGAAATGAAAGATTTTTAAATTATACTGTTATCTGTATTGTTTTTTTTTAGCTTCAACCTGTATTCTGTATATAGCAGGGTAAGCAGAGTAAATTTACTCATATAACATTCCGTTCTCGACACACAGCCCTTTTTCTTTGTCTTATTACCAGAGCGGGAAAATGAAAATAACTCTTACTCCCGAGTGGAAATGAACCCACAACCGTCGCGTTTATAGTCTGATACTGTGGCTACAAATTCTATTTGAATTCTAATATAATCCAAGTCAAAGGCCACAGGAGCCCGGAGAAGCTTCTAACTATAAGTACAATAGATGCTCTTTTCCATTATATATTGTTTTCACATTTAGCCGCGGCGTCATACTATGTTGTTACAGAAAAAAATACTATGAAGTCAACCATAAGTAATATTTATATTTATAAAATATGTAATTTAGAAAATCCAATGTCGCTGTTTTCTTATCCAGCTTGTAAAAAGAATAATATTAGAAAAAACATTGCCGTAAATATCTCTTCTTTACCTTAGCTCTGAGGCCATCATGGCGCCGGGGCACAAAGATATGACGCTAACGTGGTATTGGGTTCGGTCCCCACACGGGGGAATGAATTATTATTTATTAATATTTTCATGTCTTCGCTCTGGCACCACAGTAGCATACCGCCTCTCAACACGCTGCCTCGAAAGTGGGAAACAAAGTGTCTTAACATTAGGTTCCCTCTGCCTACCTGAAACTGATTTGATAGATTGAGAGAGATGTTACATTACAGTTACAAATCTACAGCTGTTTCTAAATTCTATTAATTTTGCATAATTTCGTTTACGAATATTAGATTTTTTTGAAATAATGTTTAAAGAACCTGTTACCCACAGTTACACTAATATATATATATATATAATATTATATAGACGGAAGGTATTCAAGATTTTCTGTTGCTGCGTTAAAGAGGCAGACGATATATATGTGTTACGAAATATTGATGTGATAGCGAGGGAGAGAAAGAGGGAGAGGTTAGCGGCGTTGGAGGGATGACACCAGCTGTATTAGATTAATATAATGCGCCGCGGTCTGTAAAAAAAAATTATAAAGAAATAGAGAGTTTGTCGGTTGAACTTCTACTATGTATTCCAGCACATATTTCGTTTTTAGGGTTCCGTACCTCAGAAGCTATATAAATGGGACCCCTAGAGGATCTTGTCTGTCCGTCTGTCAAGAGCATTTTTTTCGCGTGGAGGCAATAAGCTGAAATTAATATCAAATATTCAAGTCTATGATCCTTAGAAGCACAGAAAAAATTAAGCTTCTAAGTAAAAATAATCAAAGGATACGCATTTACATCTACGAGTAGTACGTACATCTACTATTATACATTTATACATGGTTTTGCTGCATTTTTCGTCAAAATCTATAGGGTACTACCCGTGAGCCCACAGTTAAAAAAAACACAAAAAGAAAAAGAGTGAAAATTTATAGGTATTTCTTAGAAAAAAAACATTACAATCTTTTATTTCAAGTCCATTTCATACAAAATGAATGCATAATGCCCGCAAACTTAAGTTTGTCTACTTTTATAAGTCGTACTTCCCGTTGACCTTCAATCCTGAATATTTTTAACATTTTTAAAGTGTTATTCCACACTTAGGAAAGAAAAATACTTATATACAAATTTCGACGATTTATAAACATATGTATGTATCTTATCTTATATCTTTTTCCAATATTTTCTTTTATTTAATTTTTTAGCTTCACAGCAGAGTGAGTAGAGGCAGACAAGTACCTAGTGTTAAGAGTTAAGAGTTAAGAGCGAAAGTGCCGTTCCTCACTTCTTCTTTTATACGAATATTAATATTACATTCCTGTAAAATAAAACAAAAAACAACTTCCAAAGTTTCAACTTTCAAAGGCAGGTGACGTAATACAACTCGTATGTACAACTTTTTAAAGAGGAAGCCAGCAAATACTTCAAGTTTGGACTTTATATCAAAACTTGCAGATTGCCTTTTCTATGGCTCAATACATTTAAGCAACTTCTTGCTGATACAAATCGATGGATTTGATGATATAATATAGCCTAAAGCATTATATATCATATATACGTATATCAATAAATGGACAGTCAAACTTTAATTGACAAAAAAAATTCTTTTCAATTTGAACCAGTTACTCCTTAGATTAGCGCGTTCATTTAAATAAATTCGTGTTCTTTATAATATTGAAACAAAATAATGACATGTATTAGCGAATGAAAAATTAATAATATGTGGCGATTTGAACGGATGGGTCGGAACTGCGGGAAGCGGTTACGAGGGAGTGCTAAGTCAGTATGGTGACAAGAGAATAAATGAGGCTGGAAAGCTTATATTGGAAATTTGCAAGGAAAGGAATTTGTTTGTGGCAAACACTATGTTTGACCACAAACAAATTCACATGTATACATGGGAGCGAGCGGAAGGGAAAAGTATGATTGATTTATTCCTAGTGGATCAGCGTATTCGAAGCCAAGTTATGGACACGCGTGTGTTTAGGGGTTCTGAGCTGGGAACAGACCACTATCTAGTCGTTGCTAGAATAAGGGGTCTGTTCGCAGGTTGGCGCAGCTATACAAGGTATCCAAACTTGGAGTCGAATTATCGCAAAAGAAAGCTTCAAGACACACCGACTAGAAAGAAATATCAAGAAAGAGTTTCCAAAAAGCTGAATGAAAGCTGAAAAAGAATGAAGTATTTAATATTATTATTTCCTCGCTCCGAGACCGCGACAAAGCGTGGCGTTGAGTTCCTCCACTTAACACGCAATGTCTCAAGAATTCGAGGGAAAGTAAGGATGGAAGTGTTAATGTAAATGTCTTAACACTAGATTCCCTCTGCCTGCCCTGCTATCGGCATGAAGCTAAAAAAATGTTAATATGTGTGTATGATAACGTGGCAGCTTGTATATTTTATATGGCCATCGTGGCGCAATGGAACATGCCCTGACTGTAAGCATGATAGTTCTTTCGATTGCCACTCGATGAAATGAATTATTTTAATTTTTTTGCTCCAGCCAGATAAAGCGCGGCGTTAATTACTGTCACTCAACACAAAATATCTCGAAACCGAATTAAACGTGGCTATTTGCTTATCATTACCCATCAAGACGTTGCACATTTTTTTGAATGAGATGAAAAACAAAGTATCTTATTTCTTCTTTTTCTCTTTTTTTAAAAAAAAACATATAAATTAACTCAAAACATTCAATATCCACAAAACATTATTATTTAACTTAAATTAGAGTTTACTGCAATTCGCTAGTGTGGGTGGACAAGGTTTTTTAAAGGCATGTGTTACACACTTAAATTTTTCATATTTTTTTGTAAATTCACGCTAAATCCCACTTCTAACAAGAGACGCAGAGAGAAACTAATGTTAAGATACTCGGTTACTTAATTTTTCATATTTTTTGGTAACACAAGAAATATTATGACGTCATGAACTGGCAGCGCGAAGGTTATATAGGTTCGATTGCCACTCCCTCTCTCTCTTGTCTCAATATGCAATATCTCAAAAATTAGATAGAAAGTGATGAATGGAGTTTCTTAACACCAGGTTCCTTCTGATCCTGATATATGATATTAGGCTTATGAAGCCTAATTGAAATACTGTATAACCAGTACATTTATTTTTTCACTTTGTTTCAAAATTTCCCCTTTGATTAGAAAGTAGAAAATAGAGTGTCTTCTAACTATCTTTTTAATCGTTACAAAGCGTAAATTCAATTTTTTTTTTCCTAAGAAATTGTCAAACAACAGCAAATTGTATGACACACACACACACATTAACCACATATTAGTATCTACAGATCGTGCTAATGCTGCTTATCAACCTTTTATCCCGCTAATGGGTCGCTACACGAAGGGTAAAAGAAATACGATGTAGAGCTTTGAAACTCGAGTGTGTATGAGATCATTTGACAGCGAATCTTTTCTTGGTCCTATATTAGAAAACCTTTTTTTCTTAACTGATGTGGGAAAAAAATATTGATTTATTCAATTGAGATTGTTGTACTGGAGATACTATGGGTTATTTTAACAAAAATATTTTATAAAATATGACTCATCGTCACGTTCCGCCTGAGCCGAGAGTGCAAGCGAGAGCGCGGAACAAACGATAGAGAGGCACGATCGGCCTGAGCATTCGGTTTTTGACATATTTATCCCTTTACTGTTACTTGTAATCAAATAGCACCTTGGTGCTTGTAATAAATCTGTATAATTTAAGTAAAAAATATATTTGAATTAACGAGTACATATAAATGTAAATTTATATTAAAAAATGTAATCTTTCAATTAATCCCTTCTTTGCATTATACAAAATAATGATAATTCAGTTATAATAATTCAATTCAATTCATAAAATATGCAATTTTCTTCAATGTTTTCTTATGACGTTATCACGTAAAATTATCGTTCGTAAACTGATTTTACAGACAACCAGTATTTTCAGTTATTTTAATAAATAGCAGAGTAAGTATAATAGAATTACACCAGTGTTAAAACACTCCAATGCCCGAGCACAATCTTATTATAGAGTTTGTGTACCAAAGGGGGAAACAAAAATAATTTAAGCTTCACCACCAGACATACGTTACTAATATGGAAGAATCACCTCCTTGAATAAAGAAAGAAAGCAGTGTTCCAACACAAAGTTTTCTCTACTTTGTTAAACATGATGTAAGAGTTGAGTTTCAAAACCGCCTATAAAGTTATATGCAGGTCAACGTGACGGGTCAGAAGCCGGTCAAGAGGCGGGCTGGGTTTTACATTTTAAATATATACCCTTAATTTAATCTGCTTCCATTTCAACTACAAAATTAAAGTGTTAATCCGACCGTGGTTGAGAATTATTGGTATTTTAATTTTAAAAATAATTACATTTTTTTTCAGCTTTACGCTCTATCCCGCATTTAGAAAGGTAGGCAGGGGGAGCATAGTGTTAAGACACTCCGCTACTTTCCATCAAATTCTGGAGGCATTGCCTGTTTAGGCACAAACTGTCACGTTCCTGTGAACGTGAGTAACACGCTTGTGCCGCTGCGCCATGACTGGCCTCAATTATAATATATTTATTCATATTATTGTCACGTTGGGCTGAGAAAGATAATCTAGTAGAAAATCTCTCAGTTGAAAGATTTTCAACAAGTTTAAAAAAAAGTTTCGGATAACTTCGAAAACACATTTGTACATGTCGAGTCAGATACAAACAACAAAGTGTTAATTCCCTACCCCCACACTCAATCCCATTATTTCACGTTGAGTGGTGGAACTCAACGCCACGCTTTGTCTTGAATGGGGAAATTAAAATAAATTTAAAAAATTCCCCCGAATAGGCATCGAACTCACAACCATTGCGTGGGACAGCTGACACAGCAACGTTTAAACCAAACAGGCCAAAAGTATTTTTATCACACCAATTAGTATTTGAATTTAAGTAACTGTTAATATCACTAGCTATTCAGTGCAAGGTATAATACAAAATACAATTTCTACTGAATAAGACTATTTCTGCGAAGCGATTTTCCGCAAAAAGTGGAAAAATAGAGTTATGCCTTACTTGTGACGGGCAAAACTCGTTACTGTCGGCTATAAGCGATGGACAAAGTCATTTTGCTGCTGAATCTACAAGACGTATAATAAAATTAAATTTGTCTCTGAGACTGGGTTTTACTGAAGATTTTATATTTCCATTCCATACAAAATGATCAACGTTTTTTTTTTTGTGTTTATATTTTGATTGTTTATTTTTTTTACGTTAAGCTGTAGCCCGCATATAGCAAAGTAGGAAGGAAACTTAGTGTTTAATCACTCTGTTCCCCGCTTACCGCGTCCATTAACTTTGTGTCCAATTATTTTTCTTATAGCTAAACTGCTAAACCAATTTTAGTGAGATTCTACACTGATAAATCTATAACACCAGTGGTTAAGGCTCGTACATTATCCCTAGAGGGATAGAGAGAGCCTACCTAGCTTACCTCTCTCGCCTGCACCATTGTCATCGACATCCTCATACATGCCTTCCGAGAGGTTCTGGCGCTTTTCACTTGACCTCTTCACTTTACCATTGATAATGAAGGAAGATCGTCAAACCTATTCTAATTATAAATCAAGAAAATTTAACTACACGCTGCATCCCGTATATAGCAGGGCAGGCAAAGGGAACCCAGTGCTAAGACACTCCATTCCCCACTTTTCACCGAGTTCTAGAGACATTGCGTGTTGAGTGGCGAAATGAAAATATAAACGTAAATAAATATTTCATTTCTTCGAGTGGGGATCGAACCCACAACAGTCACACTTTGTGCCCCTGCGCCACGACTGGCCTCAACTCTAATTATAGTTATAATTTTTTTAAGTGCAGATAGACTTATAGAAAGTAATATATATACAGAAATAACTCAGTAATGTCACAAAGACATTTTCTAAGACACCGAAAATGTCATATTAAGAATATTATAGTAATAAAATTAAGAGAATGTGATTAAAATGGTTTTTTTTTTAATTTCCTTCTTTTGAAATGTACGAGAATGTTATTAAATGAAAAATTAATATTGAATGTCGCTTTGTTATAATAACAATTATAAGATACTTTCTTAGAAAAGTATAAAAATTTGTACGCGGTATTTGAGTTGTTGAAAACCGACCAAAAGCTCTGAACACTGAGCCATACGCTCTGATCCAGATAGAAAGTATTAAAATATACATTTAAAACTTACAAACATGCTCTATTGTGCATATAGAAGGGCAGAGAGTTTGGTGTCTATTCTTTTCTATTCTCCTTTCCTAAAGAATTCGGGACATTGAGTAACAAATTACTAAACGCTTTACAGCATTTAGGACTTTTATTAGTTATTATAAGTAAAATTTATTACTTATATAAGTAAAATTTATATTTTTAACCGATTTTAATACAGGAGGAAGATGAGGTTCTGAATTTGACTGTATTTTTAAATCCTAAATTTCATCACTCAACACAGGATGTTTCCAAATTGGTCTCAAAGGTAAAGAACTACAAAGATAAAAAATGTCTGTACGTACATTAAGTTTTGTTTAATCTTCATATAGCATAATTAAAAAAAGTTCTATCACCAGCACCAGCAGCTTGTACAAAAAATTGATAAATACACGATATATTTATTTTCCTATTCACACTTAGCTTCACCCTATATCCCTCATTTAGCAGCCTAGTCTTAGTAGTCACTTTATTTTGTCACCATAGCGAAAAAACAAAAATAATTAATTCCCCCAACTGGGAATCGAAACCACTACCGACCGTCACAACAGGCAGACGCTGTTCCACTGCGGCCATGCTAATAGTATTAAAACCTTATGTCAGCAATTAAGGTCACACACCGAGAGCGGCACTTCCAGTTCATCTCGCTAATTATAATCGGACCCTTTTCTTTGGGTGTAATCGGAAAAGTTGGTAATGCGCCACAGCTGGTGCTTAAACATTGGGTAAGTAGTTACTTTTGTTGTAATTAATCGTATTGTAATTAATTAGTCGTGGCGCAGCGGCACGAAGAACAATGCCTCCAGAATTCGGCAGAAAGTGGGGAACGGAGTGTCTTAACACTAGGTTCCCTTTGCCTACCCTGCCGTGTGCGGGATAAAGCGTGAAGCTAATTTTTTTTTTAAGGAGTGGGTTTTAATTTTGTTCTAATTTCATAATATTTAAATGGATATATGAAAAAAAAATTAACCTCTGGAGGTATTCTAGGCCCAGCCTCTGACTGTAAACGTGACGGTTGTGGTTTCGATTCCTACTCTTACTGGAATTATTTTCATTTCGTAGTTGTGTTAACAAGGCGCGGCGTTGAATTCCGCCACTTAACTTGCTTAATACTAGTTTTCCTTTGACTATTATATTATATGCGGTATACAGTAAGAGACTAAAAAAAATCTATTCTATAATAATACATACATACATACATACACACAAATATGACATTTCGTGCTACACTGTTTGTTCCCAATGGAATTGAAAGCTTCAATATTATAAGCTTTTGAAGCTTAATTTTAAAGTGCTGTAGCACTAAAGTTGTGTACTCTACCTTCGTAATCAACCTCGCGTATGTAATGAGTTACATTTATTTAATATTTATTTAAATTTATATTTTCATTTCTTCGCTCTGGTGTCGAGACAAAGCCCGGGGTTGAGTTCCACCACTCAACACGCAATGCCTGCAGAATTCGGCGAAAAAAGGGGAACGGAGTGTGTTAACACTAGGTTCCCTTTGCCTGCTGCTGTGTGCGGGATACAGCGAGACGCTGATTTTTATGTCTAATTAGCTCTTTGTATATTCAAGCTAGCGGTTAACTATTTAATAGTTTAGATATTATATTTCATAATGAATAGTGGAACTTAACGAAACATATGAACAAATTTATGAAATATACATATAAAAAATCAAATCAAATCAGCTTCACGTATACATATGCATATATTAGAAATAAATATTCCCTAATTTATTTTACTTATCGATGTATTTATAAATAGTGTAAATAGTATTTTCTTATTCTGCTTCACGCTGTAATCTGTACAGAGCAGGGTATGCAGAGGGAACCTGGGAACAAATAATTTTCATTTCCCCGCTCTAAAAAGACTAAACGCGACGTTGAGTTACTTTACTCAACACAAAATGTTTCGAATTCAAATGGAAATTGGATATCGGAGAGGTTCGACACAAGGTTATCTCTTCCTACCCTGCTATATGCGAAATAAAGCAGAAATATATTTCAAAATTAAAATAAATGAATGTGTTACTAACAATTTATGACCTCATTTGTTGCTTTTAATCTTTATTGTGTCCAATTTAATTAACAACGAAACCGTTATAACTTTATTATAATTTTGTTTTGGTTCACTTTTAATTTATATACTAAACTTTGATATTCTGTTCACTAGGTAAAGAGAAAATTTACATAAACATACCTTTTTCCTTTACATCATTCCATTAAAAACACTTTTACAAAATAAACAAGACGAGTTTAGCATTCAAAGTAAAACGTTCTATATAGCTTTATATGATACTAGCGACCCGCTCGCGGCTTCGCCCGCTTAAATCACAGAATTATTTAATTAACACAATGAATTATGTTCGTGTTTTAATAGACTTATCTTCAATTGAATGGTTGAAATAAAAATACAACTCATCGATACTTACAATAAAATCCTAACTCATCGGTGTCTGTACGTGGAAGATATTACAATTAACAATATAATAGAACTTGGTCAGTTTGTCTGTTTGTCTGTGCGTTTGTTCACCATAATCTCAGAAACGGCTTAACCGATTTAAATACTTTTTTTGTTTGTATTTTGGCAAACTGCCCTTAAATATTTAGTATTATTTTTATTTTATCCCGCACACAGCAGGTTAGGCAGAGGGAACCTAGTGTTAAGACCCTCCGTTCCCCTTTGCCGAATTCTGGAGGGTTTGCGTGTTGAGTGGCAGAACTCAACGCCGTGCTTAACCTCGACACCAGAGCGAAGAAATGGAAATATAAATTTAAGTAAATATTTCATCTCCTCGAGTGGGGATCGAACCCACAACCAGTCGGTTT